>BLSH010309146.1:68023-80642 GCA_018402905.1 Glandirana rugosa
GGCACCCGTTAGTTAAGGGAAGCTATGCATATTCTAAATTCTCTCCTTTTTTTTCCTATTGATAGTATCATCTAATCAATGTTATTTCCAGCTTGTGTTTTATTCCCCTTCTATGAATATACATCTGCTATAAGGGTGTTATTTTCATTTCCTTTTTTATATATATATTCCTTTCTTTTTTAAATTTTTTTTAAAAAAAATTTTTCTTCGTTGGATATTGCCAACGTTTTTTTTCTATAGGCGGTGTCCGTTTGTGATTGCAAATCACATTGTTCGCCTGCCGGTGGTTTTGCTTGAAACGCAAACAAACAGACCTCCGGTCCGCGCGACATGGGACGCGCAGCTATGAGGTCATGGCACACGTTCAGACGTGCCCACACGCTCGCACGACACATAGGATGGGGAGGGACGCATCCCCCCAGACGAACGGTGTGATTGGCCTGCTGGGAGTATGAGAGGTATATGTAAAGCGGTGAGACGGGACGGCCTCCATGCCCCGGAAGACGTCCTTTTGGTGACGAAATCGATCGGGCGGAGTGCTGTTCAGTCGTGGCACTGATTTATTTAGTTTTGTCACACTGTTTTATATTTTATATTTTATGTTTTTGATATCAACACTCGGTTTGTTTGAAATTTCTGATATATACACAAGCGCAGCTTTTTTTGTTTAATACTATTTTTGGGTGTAGAATTCGCACTTTTGAGTTGCAGCTGTGTGGAGGAGCTTCTTGTGGAAAAAGGGTTAGCGCAGTCTTTTTCTTTATATATACAGTGGGTTAAAATAGGACTTCTGAATCTTGGGCTTGCTAATAAGTGATCCCCCTCTGTGTTGTGGTGGCCTTAAATCAAGCACGTTGACCCTCAATTGCCTGAGTGTAAAAACCGGGATCTAAAGAGTCAGCTAGCCCTGGCAGGAGGGCGTAGAGGGTTGCACTATGGTTGGGATAAAATCTGAGGTTGAGAGTGTCTCCCCTTTAAGCAATTGCAGCTTCTCCTGACACTGTCATAACAAGTAGGCCCAAGCCGCAGTCTCAATTAGGTGGCCATCACCGCTCACGGGCTCATGGATGTCCGTGCAGGCCTTTTTAGCTGGGGGAGGTACCCGTAGCTGGTCCTCAGAGGATATATGTGGGGTAATCTTGTTTCCCCCCCAAGCTGCCTTACCAGGCTGGAGCCGGGTGTCCCGGCACTAAGGCCGGCGAGATGGCAGCCGCGGCCTCAATTTCGAAGATCAGTATGGGGAGGGTTCCCACCGGGTCCGGCTGAGGCCCGCTTCTTCTATGTGTTCCCCGGCGGTTCCCCCAAATATCAGGGGGGTCCTCAGGAGTGATCCTCATCCCTTGCTCCTCAGAAAGGGGTTCGGCCGGCCGAAGAGAGGCAGAGCTCCGGGATTAGGCTGCCATACCGGACGCTCCGCGCATGGGGGCTTCCAGATTCTGATAAGCCCCCTGCCCACAGACCCCCACAACCACCGGCCAGGGTTGCGGGGATGAGACCCTTCTCCCCATCAACATGGGGACAAGGTGCTTTGGGGGCAACCTCAAAGCATCCTCCCCATGTTGAGGGTATGTGGCCTGGTATGGTTTGGAGGGGCAGCGCTGGCTCGTCCCCACCGCCTCCTGCCATGCCAGGGCTGCGTGCTCGGATATTTGGTGCGGGGTTCCCCTTAAATTCCATACCAGACCTGAAGGGCCTGGTTTGGATTTTGGGGGGAACCACACCTTTTTTTTTCTAATTTTGGCACGGGGTTCCCCTTACATTCCATACCAGACCTGAAGGGCCTGGTTTGGATTTTGGGGGGAACCGCATATCATTTTATTTTTAATTTTGGTGCAGGCCCTGCTGTTGTAAAATAGTTAACAAATTGTGATAAAATCCGCCAGTCAAACAGGTGGCCAAAAATTGGGCCTTGGGTGCCATGCCAGGGCTGCGTGCTCGGATAAGGGTCTGGTTTGGATTTTGGGGGGACCCCTACGCCATTTAAAAAAAAAATTGGTGCGGGGTTCCCCTTAAAATCCATACCAGATCTGGAGGGCCTGGTTTGTATTTTGGGGGGGAACCCAAGTCATTTTCTTAAAAACATTTGGTGCGGGGTTCCCCTTTAATTCCATACCAGACCTGAAGGGCCTGGTTTGGATTTTGGGGGGAACCACACGTCATTTTTTTTTAAATTTTGGCACGGGTTCCCCTTACATTCCATACCAGACCTGAAGGGCCTGGTTTGGATTTTGGGGGGAACCGCACATCGTTTTTTTTTTAATTTTCATGCGGGCCCTGCTGTTTTTAAAATAGTTAACAAATTGTGATAAAATCCCCCAGTCAAACAGGTGGCCAAAAGTGGCCTTGTTGGACACAGGAATGGGACCTGTTGTTGTAAATTAGTTTAACCACTTAAGCCCCGGAGCCCTTTTTTACACTTGTTGTTTACAAGTTAAAATCATTTTTTTGCTAGAAAATTACTTAGAACCCCCAAACATTATATATTTTTTTTCAAACACCCTAGAGAATAAAATGGCGATTGTTGCAATACTATTTGTCACATGGTATTTGCGCAGCAGTCTTTCAAGTGCAATTTTTTGGGAAAAAAAACTTTTTTTAGTTAAAAAATAAGACAACAGTAAAGTTAGCTCAATTTTTTTGTATATTGTAAAATAGGATGTTACTCTGCGTAAATAGATACCATACATGTTAGGGTTGAAGATTGCGCACACTCGCGGAATGGCAAAACAAACTCCGGTACTTAAAAATCTCCATAGGCGACATTTTAAAAATTTTTTACGGTTACTAGATTAGAGGTGCAGAGGAGATATTTTGCTAGAATTACTGCTCATACCATTTTCATATGCAGGCGTGACTTACGTATGTGTTTTCTTTGCTGCGCGAGCTCCCGGTTACGGTGGCGCTTTAATTTTATTTTTTTTACATTTTTTAATTTATTTTATTTATGTTTTTTAACACTGTTTGTTAAAAAAAAATCTGATCACTTTTATTGCTATCACAAGGAATGTAAACATTCCTAATAATATATGGTGACAGGTACTCTTTATGGAGGGATGGGGGGGTCTAAAAGACCCCCCATCCCTCCTTTGCACTTCACAGTATTCAGATCACCAAAAATGGTGATTCTGAATATTGTCTTTTTTTTAAAACCGGCACCGTTTGCCGACCAAGTAAACCAGAAGTGACGTTGTGATGTTGCTTCCGGAAATATACGAATGAGTCCCAATTGAAGCCAATTCCAGCTTCCACAGGGACTCCACACAGTGGCCAGAAGTGTCGGATCGGAGCTCTGATCTCCTGGTGGGACGGGAGACCAGAGAAGAGTGGCGGACGGTGGTGGGGGGTGGCCCCTCCCGCTCCTTGGGATAAAGACTGAGCAGCTTCCAAGCCAGAATGGCCATTATCACTGGACAGCCGGCCGCCTTCTCTAAAAAATAATACCAGGTATAGCCTGTAGCTGCAAGCTATACCCCGATACAATCCACTTAAAGCTGCCGATGTTTATAAATGACGATTCGCGTTAAGTGGTTAAAATTTGTGATGACATACCCCAGTCCAACAGGTGGTGAAAAATTGGGCCTTGGGTGTTGTCGGAGCCAGAACACTGTAGCCCCTTGCAGTTACTTTTGTTGGGTGAAGGAACGAGCCCTGCTGTTGTAAATTAATGTAACTACTTAATGCAAATCACTGTTTATACTGTAAACGGTGGCTGCTTTAAGTTGACGTATCGGGGTATAGTCTGCAGCTACAGGCTATACAACTATACAAATTCTGTCGCGCTAAGCATGAAATAACTAAAGTGCAAACTAGGGAGTCACATTATATCCCCCGTATACATTGTGTACTTATAAATGTGCATACACCACCAACTTACTGATAATACATAAAGTGCAAAAATTATATGGTTCATGGTGATCTGAAACCTGTTTTTCATTAGCGATAGAGACTATTGAACCCTACTCTACAGCTGTTGATGAACTTTTTTGATGATGAATATATGTTCACTTTTTGATTTATGATTGTATTATTTTTGCACTATATAATTTTTGCACTTTATGTATCATCATTAAAGCGGTAGTAAACCCTAAAATCAATTTTTACATACAGGTAAGCCTATAATAAGGCTTACCTGTAGGTAAAAAGAATATCTCCTAAACCTGCATGGTTCAGGAGATATTCGCCCTGCATGCAGCCGCTGACATTAGCGGCGCATGCGCTCTGACGATCCGGCCGAGACGGCCGGCATCTCAGAGCTGGCTGCCGGTGCGAAGAGCTCCCGCGCGCATGCGCGGGAGTGACGTCACGCGGCTCCGGCCACTCACAGCGCCGGAGCCGCGTACCCGGAAGACAGAAGAGGACAAAGATGTCAGCGTCCTTAGCGCTGACCGACTCGGGCATCGGGGGCCTCGTTCTAAGGTAAGTATTTCATAATATGTTAGTATGCGATGCATACTAACATATTATGCGATTTTCTTGCAGGATTTTTTTTTATTTTTAATTCTGTCAGCGGGTTTACTACCGCTTTAAGTTGGTGGTGTATGCACATTTATAAGTACACAATGTATACGGGGGATATAATGTGACTCCCTAGTTTGCACTTTAGTTATTTCATGCTTAGCGCAACAGAATTTATATTTAATTGATTTATGGTGTTTTTATCGCACAGTTGTTTGTCACTGCTTTATTGTTAGGTCACTAATCTAAGCGCGGTATATACTAAATTCCTATTACTATACAACTATACAGTAAATATTCCTGCGCTCAAGGAGAGGAGGTTTCTCCACAGTGGTAAATACGGGGTGTTTTGCTTGTGATATCACCGCATAGTGGGCCGCTGTGCTGCCTCTTGAAGGACTGGGGAAGTCCCAACACACTGAAGGAAATAAAAGCACACAAGGGCGCACTGGCCTAGCACATTATCCTCAGTAAAATGGCCTTTATTAAAAAATCATAAAATATACTCACAAACAAAGTTAAATCTCAAGCTTATCAACAGTATGCAGCTTTGCATCCAATGGCATTTTCTGATGGTATCCTGAACAAGCTGGCTAACACGTTTCGAGGCCACAGCCTCTTCCTCAGAGCCTGGTGATCCACATCAAAGCCACAGTCTTATAACACACAGCCAGCAATAAGAAGGGGGGTGGGAACACCCGTATGCCCACCCAGCAGGCGTGGACCAGTAATCTGATTGGTCAACACTTACATAAGCCACCTCCCCCAAGGTTGGGGAGACAACCACTGTCTAGTGGGAGGGGAGATGGGAGTACAGGAGGAAAGGTGTACAGGATCCATGAATGTAAAATTGAATTTAAAATAAAAGTTCAAAAGAAAATGACATCATAATTAGGATATCACATATTATTATCAAATACATCTGTTTAAATGTTAAAACAGTTAGTTATAGTTTGAATTAAAATATATGGTACAAAAATTATTTATTATTATGGCACATAAAAATTATTATTGTTCAAAAAATTAGCAAGGGTGCGCAAACTGTTGTTAATAGAAAAGAAAAAAAAAAAAGATGTTATTATTGTGTTTATATCCGCAGATATATATATATAGACATGTATATACCCATGCATGCACATGCAAGCATATAAACATGCACATATGTACCCACATTCCTGGGAGGGGGGGCCCAGATGGGGTGCACCAATCATAGAATGGTGCATAAGCATCAGTATTAGACATATTTGGTTAGTAATGCATAACAACAAATAACACTGCGCTCACGTGTCACTCTAACCAAAACATGTTGAAATAGCTCTCATACCACTCTGGCATGTAGAGGATGGACATGGGCAAGGGGAAAGAAAGTTCCAAGGAAGTCCATGGGCAAAGTCCGGAGGAGGTGTGCAATTCAAGGCAGCAGCCTAAATGGAGCAGGAACTCTCTGTAGACCAAAACATAAACAAGAGAGCAGCGCCTCTAAGTGCAATACCTTCTTTAATGATCTACCTATACCCTTTATCATTAAAGAAGGTATTGCACTTAGAGGCGATGCTCTCTTGTTTATATTTGGTTAGTAACCTACTAATAATACATAATATATTGTATTGGGCCTGTTGGCTGGCTGTGTGCTAGCTGTGACCTTGTGTGTATTTTCATTTTAAAACTAGCAACCATTAGTAATCATTCCCAATAATTTAGAAACAATTTGAAAAGCATCAGATCAATCAGATAGTATAATGAAATAAAATAAAATAAAACAGAAAGGATTTAATTTCTAACATGTCATATTTACACTTCTAAAACGCATAATTCAATTGGCAAACCTACTTTGCATGTAAGTAAATTCCCTTTCCAGATGTACCAACTAACCCTCCTAACACCCGGTGGCTTACTACACTAACTGTTAGGTAGATAAATCAGGTGCGAGGGGGCGGGCGGAAGGGGGGGGGGGCAGATGGATTGGGCCGATAGGACCATGAGACTGGAAAATGGAGAGAACTAAGGATTTGGAAGTGGAAGTGGAGGAAGGGAGGCTAGGGAAAGCACAGGGGAAGAACCTGGGTCAGTGGGGGTATCGATTCATGACCCCATATGGGGAGTGTTGGTACGCTGAAGGAGAGATAGAGGAGGGAGAGTGTTAGGGGTATCGATTGATAACCCCATGGACCTCCACATCTTCATTCAACCCCCCAGGGGTCAAAGATCCCAGGGTGAAGATCCAGTAGGTCTCCCTCTTGCACAACCTCCTGAACCTACTCCCACTATCCAAATCTTCTTTGATGGCCTCAATGCCAAAAACCCTCATACCAGCGGGGTCTCCATTGTGCATTTCTTCAAAATGTCGGGGGACCGAGTAGTTGACTGACTCTGGTTTTAGTCTTGGAGGTGTCCTTCCTCCCCAGTATGCTGCATTTGTGTTCCCCAAAGCGAACCCTGAGTGGGCGTATGGTACGCCCCACGTAAAGCAGACCACATGGGCACATGAGACCATAGACCACATGCGAGGTGCCGCAATTAATAAATTGCTTAATCTTGTGAATCCGGCCATCTTTTGCCATTACTTCTCTTTTTCACATATATACACAAGAACCACAGTTTTTGACTCCACATTTGTAGCTCCCTGTCTGATCGAATATTGTGGACCAGGGGCCTTTGTTTATAGACTGTTTACTTTGGAGTTTGCGGACTCTGCTGGGTGCTATATAACTCCTTATATTCCTGGATTTTCTGAACACAATATCCAGCCTGGGTGGTAACACCTTGCCCAGGACTGGATCTTGTTTCAGAATCTTCCAGTTGTTACGCAACACTCGTTCTATGTCAAAGGCTTTGGTGTTGTAGGTGGTACTGAATCTAATGGACTCCGCCCTGGTCTCCCTGGCCTTCTTAGTCTTGGATTTCGAAACACAGGATACTCTTGTATGGTCAGATGGTTCAATCTCCCCGTAATGCGCCCAGTACTTAGTATAGGCTTCTTCATTATGCTCTCTTTTGTATCCCTTTTCACTGAATTTTTTCTTTAAAATGATACCCTGTATTTCATAGTCCTCTCTTTTCGTGCAGGTCTTATACAGTCTACAGAACTATCCATAAGGTACATTCTTTATCCACCTAGGGTGGTGATTGCTTTCAGCATGCAAATATGAATTGCCTGCACTTGGTTTAAAGTGGGTCTTTGAGAGGATGGTGGACCTCTCGTCCACCCAAAGTTCCAAATCCAAGAACACGAATTGCATATCATCTATGACGTGAGTGAATGAAATCCCAAACGGGTTATCACTACAGTGGGAGAGGAACCCTCTGAAAACTTCCTCACTCCCCTTCCAGACGATTAATATATTGTTAATGTACCTTGCGTACAGGGCCAGGTTTGCTCTATATGGGTTATTGGCCCATATGAACTTATCTTCCCAATACCCCATAAGCAGGTTCGCGTAGCTGGGAGCAAACCTAGCTCCCATCGCAGTTCCACGAACTTGTCTGTAGTACTCGACCATAAAAGAAAAATAGTTATGGTTTAAGGTGTACTCTATAGAGTCAAGTAGGAGCCTAGTCTGTAGGGGATGTATCTCGCTGTTTCTCAGATAGTACTCGACCGCTTTCAGACCATGCTGGTGTTCTATCGATGTATACAGCGAGGCCCCATCAAGTGACACCCACTTGTACTCGGGGCTCCATACTAATGAAGATAAAATTTACAGCATGGGACCTGAATCTTTCACATATGAAGGTAAATTGGTAACAAGGTCCTGGAGAAAATGGTCGATGTAACAGCCTAAATTTCTGGTAAGACCATCAATACCCACTATTATAGGTCTTCCAGGGGGGTTAAGCAGGTCCTTGTGAACCATTGGTATGTGTTAGAAATGGGGGGTCATTGGGTACTGTCTGTATAGAAATTGGTGCTCACTTTTCATTATGACCTGATTACTCAAGGCTTTGTCTAGCAGGTTCTTCAATGATATTTTGTACTCAAGCAAGGGATCTTTGGATAGTGTCTCATATGTGCTTCTGTCGCTAAGCAATCTGGAGGCTTCTGCCAGGTAGGAATCCCTGTCCTGTACCACCAGACCCCCTCCTTTGTCAGCTTGCCTGATGATTATTTGTTCATTATCCCTTAGGCTTTTTATGGATTCTTCTAACCCATTGTTTCCAAGCGTCCCTCTGGGGTTCCTATGGCATATTTGTCTTAATTCCTCAAGTACCACCTCATAAAATGTGGGAATATAATTCCATTTAGCCCAATGGGGATAGAAGGAGGATTTTGGCTTAAATTATGTATACCTCACTGCTCTGTCCTCCTGGGTAAATGGATCCAGTTGTAGTTCTATGTCATCACACCCTCCTTCCTGATATAAACTTTCCAAAATGGATAGTGCATCATCACCAGGATCTATCTCTGGTTCAGGGGGGCTAACTTCCGGGGGATCCCTATGAGGGATATCTGTTGTAGTCCCAGGCTTCTTGCTTTCTCCAGGACTATCTTTCTTCAGTGTAAAGTATCTTTTAATAGTGAGTTCCCTAATGTACTTATTGAGGTCTACAAACAATTCAAACAGGTCGGGTGGGTTCCTAGGGGCGAAGTTGAGGCCTTTCCGCAAAAGTTACAGCTCAGTTTCTGTGAACACTGAGCTTGACAAATTGTAGATTTTAATAGTGGAATAATCCATGTTTACCTCCTTCCTCTCTTTGAATCTCTTCCCCCTCTCTTACCTCTCCTCCCACCTCTTCCCTTGTTCTTACTGTTTGTTTCTGTGCTGGGCTGGGGTGGTTCTGGGCTGTGGGACTCGCATCTCCCACAGCCTTCTTCGCTAAAAAGGTAGGGTTGGCCCTTTTTGCTTCTAGGTCACATAGACCTCCTGATTGTTGTGGGGCTGCCGGAGCCAATTGGATGGGATTTTGGCTTATACTACTGTTAGTTTCCCTCTCTACATGTGGGTGTACACCTGTGTCCCCTTTCTTAACCGTATTGTCTCAATTAGATTTGAGCGAACCCGAACTGTAAAGTTTGGGTCCGTACCGAACTTTGGGGTGTCCGTGACCCGGACCCGAACCCAGACATTTGAAAAAAAGTTTGGGTTCGGGTATTTGATCCCACCTGTTGAATAGCTGCAGGGCAGCCATTCAACAAGCATTTCACTGGTTTCCACTTAGAAGCCATCACAGCCATGCCTACTAATGGCATGTCTGTGATTGGCCAGTGCATCATGTGACCCAGCCTCTGTATAAGCTGGAGTCACGTAGTGCTGCATGTCACATGCTCTCAGGCTAGTGTAGGGAGAGGATGCTGCCGACGCTGTGAGGGACAGATTGCAGATATAATAACATCTCATCCTGCATTACAGAAAAATATGATTCTGGACTAGGTAGAGATTACTACTACTGCTTTGAGGGACAGATTGCAGATCTCATGCTGCATTACAGAACGATCTGATTCTGGACTAGGTAGAGTCTACTGCTTTGAGGGACAGATTGTTCTAAAATTATCGCCTACTCCTATAGGGTCAGGTTCCTGCTGTTGCTGTAAGGGACAGATTATTGTTCTAAAATCATCTCCTAGTTCTATAGGGTCAGGTTCCTGCTGTTGCTGTAAGGGACAGATTATTGTTCTAAAATCATCGCCTACTCCTATAGGGTCAGGTTCCTGCTGTTGCTGTAAGGGACAGATTATTGTTCTAAAATCATCACCTACACTGCCACGGTCACGGCCAATCAACCTCTAGGCTCCTACTCCACATCCACACCCCTTCCTATTTTTATTTTGTTAATTTGATTTTAAGTTATTTTCCCTATCCCCATTTTTTTGTAGGGCACTTGTCCTACTCTTACCCCCATTTTACTTCCTTTTGCAGCCCTCTAGCACTTGCCAGTACTTTTTTACAGCCATTTTTGTGCCGAAAAGTTTGGGTCCCCATTGACTTCAATGGGGTTCTGGGTCCGGGGTCAAATTCGGGTCAAGTTTGGTACTGAACCCAAACTTTTTCGCGAAGTTCGGCCGAACCCGCCGAACCCGAACATCCAGGTGTCTGCTCAACTCCATTCTAGTCTCCATTCTGGGGGGATACTTTGAAGCAAGGGCTCCAGAGCCACCTTTCCTCAGATTCTGTGGGGGGAGGACATTCCTATTTTCTGAATAAGGGGCACTTTCTCTATGTGGTCTGGGCCTGGAATGTTGTCTTTCTGGTCTATTCCTTTGCGCACTTTTTCCATTTGTGTCCTCTCTGTCTAAAACCATTTGGTGAATCGGCCCTGGATTCCTGGGGTTTTTTTTTTCCACCTCAGTATACCTCCAGATATGCTTTATTCAGCTTTATTTTCCATTTAACATTCTGGCATTGGTCACATCATTGTGGTGTTTTCTCTTATTCCACTGTACTTTATTTATCATTTTTTTTTTCAAAGGCTTTATTGAAAGTCTGAATGCAGTTACAAACATGAGGCGCCAATTGTGGCTCGACATAATACATGAGGGTCAAACAGTTAACAACTTAGTCATCTTTTCTTTACAACAAGCTGTAGTGTGAGGGGAATAGATTAGTTGAGTGTCTAGAGTAGGAATGATGAGAGAGGAAGCTGAGACACATAAGAGTAAATGGTAGGAGTGAGGTATGCATGGTTAAAGGAAGGGTCAAGAGTACAATTAATATTAAGGTTTAAAGTACAAAAACATTGAAATATTGGTAAATGGTCCAGTGTGCGCTCCCCAGTCTCTTGCACGAGTCTGATTGTATGGCATGAAAACAAATGGCGTTGGGTATGTATGATAAGTGAGCTCTAATTGTCAATATTTATCGAGTTTCTGGGGTTAACTAACCATAGTTGCCAGTTACTAAGAAATGTATGTGTGGATAGGTTTTTTTTTTGCGAACAGGTATTCCATCAGTGCATTTTCATTTATTGTACCAATTATTTCTCCAATTGTGGGGGTTTCTATTTGTAGCCAATGTCGGGCAATGGCCAATCTGGTGGCGATTAATATATGTGTCACTATTGAGTGGCAGGATGCTGGCCAGCTCGTGGTTTCGAGGCCGAAGAGCGCCATCTGGGGGGACAGGGTTCTTTTAAGTTTAGTAACATCTTGTAACAGTTTCTCTATTTCTGCCCATGTGTTTTTTATGTTGGGACACTCCCACCAAATATGTAGTAGGTGTCCTTCCCTATCACAGTTTCGCCAGCAATTGCTGGAGTGGTTGGGGGATATCCTTGACATTTTTGTTGGGGTGTAATACCACCTGTGAAGAATCTTCATAAGATTTTCCCAATGGGATATATTCCTGGAGACCTGTGTGAGCAATTTAATTGTGTTCTTCCATATGAGAGTAGGCGTCTGGATTTGTAGAGTTGTATTCCAATATTGGAAAGGTGAGGGGTGAGTTTTCTGACCATGATTTTGAAGAGTGCTGTATATATGGGATACACCCTTGGACCTAGGGTTGAGGCATTGGTAGAAGTCCATTATGTCCTTCGAGGTTTGATTTGAGGTCATTGAGATATTCGATAGGATGTGCCGTATCCTGAGATATAGGAAAAAGTCTCTGTTGCTGATATCATAGAGGTCTTTTAGGTGTTGGAATGTAGCAATTTGGTGTTGATGGAACAGATTTCCTATTTTGCTGATTCCGGTTGAGTGCCATTTATGGGTTGGAAGATCCGGGGAGATTATGCTCAGAGCTTCTATCGGGAGGTTATATAAAGTTTGTCTGTTTATCCCTGGTGGATACTGAGTTATTGATTTCCATACTTTGATGGCTCCGTTGAGGGTTGGTAGAGGCAGTCGATTGGGGGCAAGGCCCATCCATAGGGCAGCCAGGTAGAGGTTTGGATTGTGGCCTATTGCATGAGCTTCGATCAGAGTCCAAGGCATTTGTGAGCTCATTGTCCATAATTTTTTTAGTTGGTCAATTATGGTGGCTTTATAATAGGTCTGGAGATCCGGAACCCCCAGGCCCGCATTGTCCTTAGGAATGAGTAGAGTATGAGACTTGAATCGGGGTTTCCGCGCTGCCCACACAAAGTTGTTTGTAATCGACTGGAGTTTCTTAATGTCCGCTTTCAGAAGTGGGAGTGGTAATGTTCTAAAGATATACAAGATGTGAGGTAGTAAGAACATCTTGGAAAGGGCTATTCTTCCTGCCCAAGATGCTCTGCCTTTAAGCAGATC
>BLSH010309164.1:24728-35952 GCA_018402905.1 Glandirana rugosa
TGGCCAAGGTAAGTAAGGCTGAAAAACGACCACCACTGAACAAGACACACATGCTGAAACGTCAAGACTGGGCAAAGAAATATCTCAAGACTGATTTTTCTAAGGTTTTATGGACTGATGAAATGAGAGTGAGTCTTGATGGGCCAGATGGATGGGCCCGTGGCTGGATCGGTAAAGGGCAGAGAGCTCCAGTCCGACTCAGACGCCAGCAAGGTGGAGGTGGAGTACTGGTTTGGGCTGCTATCATCAAAGATGAGCTTGTGGGGCCTTTTCGGGTTGAGGATGGAGTCAAGCTCAACTCCCAGTCCTACTGCCAGTTTCTGGAAGACACGTTCTTCAAGCAGTGGTACAGGAAGAAGTCTGCATCCTTCAAGAAAAACATGATTTTCATGCAGGACAATGCTCCATCACACGCGTCCAAGTACTCCACAGCGCGGCTGGCAAGAAAGGGTCTAAAAGAAGAAAAACTAATTACTTGGCCTCCTTGTTCACCTGATCTGAACCCCATAGAGAACCTGTGGTCCATCATGAAATGTGAGATTTACAAGAGGGAAAACAGTACACCTCTCTGAACAGTGTCTGGGAGGCTGTGGTTGCTGCTGCACGCAATGTTGATGGTGAACAGATCAAAACACTGACAGAATCCATGGATGGCAGGCTTTTGAGTGTCCTTGCAAAGAAAAGTGGCTATATTGGTCACTGATTTGTTTTTGTTTTGTTTTTAAATGTCAGAAATGTATATTTGTGAATTTTGAGATGTTATATTGGTTTCACTGCTGAAAATAAATAATTGAAATGGGTATATATTTGTTTTTTGTTAAGTTGCCTAATAATTATGCACAGTAATAGTCACCTGCACACACAGATATCCTCCTAAAATAGCTACAACTAAAAACAAACTAAAAACTACTTCCAAAAATATTCAGCTTTGATATTAATGAGTTTTTGGAATCATTGAGAACACGGTTGTTGTTCAATAATAAAATTATTCCTCAAAAATATAACTTGCCTAATAATTCTGCACTCCCTGTATATACACACAGCATATTGAGTGTACACTATATAACAGTGCATTATAGCGCATTCGGGGTGTACATACGGTATATAGCACACTTGACGTGGTGTTTTAAAATAGTTTTTAACCCCTTAACCCCCTTTTTTACATTTGTTGTTTACAAGTTAAAATATTTTTTTTTTACTGGAAAATTATTTACTACCCCCAAACATTACATATATTTCTTTCAAACGCCCTAGAAAATAAATTGGCGATTGGTGCAATAATTTTAGTCACACGATATTTGCGCAGGAGTCTTTCAAGTGCGATTTAAAAAAAAAAACACTTTTTTGAGTTAAAAAATAAGACAACAGTAAAGTTAGCCCAATTTTTTTGTATATTGTGGATGATGATGTTATGCCGAGTAAATAGATACCATACATGTTACGGTTGCGCACACTCGCGGAATGGCGGCAAACTCCGGTACTTAAAAATCTCCATAGGTGGCGCTTTAAAAAATTTTTATTTATTTTTTATTTATTTTATTTTATTTTTTTAGCACTGTTCCTTTAAAAAACTGATCACTTTTATTGCTATCACAAGGAATGTAAACATCCCCTGTGATAGTAATATATGGTGACAGGTACTCTTTATGGAGGGATGGGGGGGGGGGTCTAAAAGACCCCCATCCCTCCTTTGCACATCACAGTATTCACATCACCATATAAGTCGATTCTGAATACTGTCATTTTTTAAAATCCGGCGCCGTTTGCCGCCGAGTAAATCAGAAGTGACATTATCACGTTGCTTCCGGAAATGTACGAAGGAGTCCCAATCAAAGCCAGTTCCGGCTTCCACAGGCACTCCACAAAGCCAGTGGACATGCCAGATTGAAGCTCCTGTCTCCTGGTGGGACGGGAGGCCGGAAAAGAGCGGCGAACGGTGGCAGGAGGGGGGATTTCCTCTCCCACTGCCTGGGATTATGACCGAGCGGCTCCCGAGCCGGATCAGCTGTTATCAATGGATAGCCGGCCTCCTCCTCTAAAAAACGGTACCAGTGTATAGCCTGTAGCAGCAGACTACACCCCGATACTTCCACTTAATGCAGCCACCGTTTATAAACAGCGATTCACGTTAAGTGGTTACACTAATTTACAACAGCAGAGCCCATTCCTGAGCCCAACAAGAGTAACTGCTAGGGGTTACAGTGTTCTGGCACCGACAACACTCAAGGCTGAAGTTTTCACCACCTGTTTGACTGGGGCATGTCAGCACAATTTTTAAAATAATTTACAACAGCGGGGCCTGCACCAAAATTTAAAAAAAAATGTGTAGGGTTCCCCCAAAGTCTGTAACAGACCCTTCAGGTCTGGTATGTATTTTAAGGGGAACCCCACCCAACATAAAAAAAAATTGCGTAGGGGTCCCCCCAAAGCCCATACCAGGCCATTCAGGTCTGGTATGGATTTTAAGGGGAACCCTGTGCCATTTAAAAAAAAATGATGTGGGGTTCCCCCCAAAATCCAAACCTGGCCCTTCAGGTTTGGTATGGATTTTAAGGGAAACGCTGCGCCAAAATTTTTTAAAAAATGATGCGGGGTTCCCCCAAAATCCAAACCAGGCCCTTCAGGTCTGGTATGGATTTTAAGTGAAACCCCATGCCAAAATTGAAATAAAAATGACGTGGGGTAAATTCAAACCAGGAGCTTCAGGTCTGGTATGGATTTTAAGGGGAACCCCATTCCAATCTTTTTAAAAAATGGCGTGGGGTCCCCCCATTATCCAAATCAGACCCTTATCTGAGCATGCAGCCTTGGCATGGCAAGAGGGGATGGGGACAAGCGAGTGCCACCCCTCCAAACCATATCAGGCCACATACCCTCATCATGGGGAGGGTGCTTTGAGGTTGCCCCCAAAGCACCTTGTCCCCATGTTGATGGGGAGAAGGGCCTCGTCCCCATAACCCTGGCTGGTGGTTGTGGGGGTCTGCAGGCTTGTCAGAATCTGGAAGCCCCCTTTAATAAGATCCCTACCCCCCATGTGAATAGGCATGGAGTACATTGTACCCCTATCCATCCACCAAAAAAGGAGTAAAGTTTAAAAAAAAACAAGAGGCAGTTTTTAACAAGTCCTTTATTGTGTAAAATAGCTCTTCTAATTTCTTCTTTCTTCCTCCATCTTCTTCTGCCCCGGTCCTTCTTCTGGTCTTCTGCTTCTTCTTTCAGTCTTCTTGCTTCCTCTCTTCGTCTTCATCTTCTTCTTTCTTGTTTCAACCACCCCCACGCCTGCTTAAGCATTCTTAAAATCACTGCTCCTGAAAAAAGGATTGATTTAAAACCTTTTTTTTTCATTGATACATGGCCCCTAGGGCAAGACCTAGGTCCCTATAGTCTTTTTAGGGCAATAACATTGCATATAAGCCTTTAAACTGAGCACTTTTGATTTTTCATGTTCGGGTCCCATAGACTTTAATGGTGTTCGGATGTTCGCCCAAACTTTTTGTCTGTTCACATGTTCTGGTGTGAACCAAACCGGGGGGTGTCCGGCTCATTCCTATTAGTAACACACACAGGGAACACAGTTAACCCTTAGAGCTCCCCCTGCAGGTTAACCCCTTCCCTGCCAGTGACATTTACACAGTAATCAATGCATTTTTATAGCACTGATCACTGTATAAATGCCAATGGTCCCAAAAAAGTGTCAAAATGTTCCGACATGTCCGCCGCAATATCGCAGTCCCAGTAAAAATTACAGATCACCACTATTACTAGTAAAAAATAAAAACCCCATAAATTAATTCTCATCATTCGTAAACGTGGCAACTTTTGCGCATACCAATCAATAAATGCTGATTGCGATTTTTTTTTCACCACAAATATGAGGAAGAACCAAAAGAAGAGGCCAAACCCGATGAATACTTTTTTTTTTACATGTTTTTATTTCTTTAGATTTTTATTTTGGCAAAAAGTAAGTAATATTGTTTTTTTCTTTGCAAAATTGTCGCTCTTGATGCAGGGGTGATAAAATACCACCATAAGAAAGTTCTATTTGTGGGGAAAAAAGGACGCAAATTTTGTTTGGGTACAATGTCGCACGACCGCGCAGTTGTCAGTTAGAACGACGCAGTGCAGAATCACAAAAAGTGCTCTGGTCCTAAAGTGGGAAATCCTTCCAGGGGTGAAGTGGTTAAGCCATAAAGGACTCCGTGCAAATCACTGCAACACCCAGCATGCAGACTTCCATCAGAGGGCGCACTCACCTGCAGGTGTGGACCCCCTGGGATTATGCTGAAGTGGGTGAATAAGGCTTTTGACTAAATGTATGCCCACCTGATGGTTTTATTTTATGCCATTGTTTGTCATTATTTTTTGCTATTTTTTTTTGTTTATGTAATTTTTATTTCATTTTTATTTTTATTCTATTTTTTTTTATTTTCTTTTTCATTTTTATTTAATTTTCATTTGTATGTGTGGTATAGTATACTTTCCGTTTGAATATAATATCCATAGGTTGCTCATCTCACACACGAGTAATGGGGGCTTCCTTGTGCGCTCCATTTGTTCCTCGCCCCACGTGGTGTCAAGGCAGGCTTGCGACTGACACTACGGGGGGCGACATGGTGGAGTTTGCATGTGTAAGGATTCCCTATTACCCCATGTGGGATATAATCCTCTGCGACACCCCTGCCCTCACCAGTCTGGTAGTAATTCAAAAGACACATTCCAAATTGGTGACTAGGGAAAATATCTATACATGCTATTAATTATTCAAGCAATTAGACTTAATGCCAGGATGTTAGCCTACCCCCAATATGTAGACACACATGGTCCCATATAGAGACATATAAAACGTCTCTACCCATGCTTTACATTTATGTTTTGTACCCCCGTAAAAAACGTAAAAATTCCTGGTAGGATACAGGTATATATGTATATATTTGTATACATATTCCTTTTCTAATGTTACATAATATCTCCCCATGTACCTCTATGTTTAGTTATCAACTTCTTTCACCACATCCAGCGCCCATATATATAGAATATTAGATTTACTGATCTATAGGTTGTGTTATATTTATTTCCATCCATATTGCCGTAGAGAATTCTCATCACTGTGTTTTTAGATAATTCATTTTATTAACTACCCAAAGGAATCAAATATGTCTATATTTTTTATATATTTTTGTTTTACACTCCTTCCCTTTCTCTACATTAGATTGTATGTTTTTATTATACAGCTCATGCATTATGTGTTGCATTTTATTTGTCATTTGTAATCTCTTCATTTTGCCACTAGATGGCAGTGCAAACTCCTATGGTGCTAGCCATCCATTGTTTTAACCACTGGCCGAGAGAGAGCGTCTGGATCATTTTTTACCCTACGATTATATTGTCACATGATCTCCTCTACCAGTCACATGATCTCCCCTACCAATCACATGATCTCCCCTACCAGTCACATGATCTCCCCTACCAGTCACATGATCTCCCCTACCAGTCACATGATCTCCCCTACCAGTCACATGATCTCCCCTACCAATCAGCATCCTCTATTTAAAGCACCCAGATTTCTGCATTTTAAGCTTGAAAAAGGAACGCGCCTGTCACTGCCATCGACGCTCGGAAACGCATTGCATTATTTCCGGTGAGGTCACTCGCCGCCGCAGGCCACCTGCACTGCAGCCACTGCTTCCTGATTTCCCTGCACACACAGAGGCAGCAGACGGCTCCTACAGAGACAACAGCAGTACTGAGCTGACCCAGCGAGCCGAGAACTCACCAATGCAGAACTTATTCATGACATGCTGAGGTTCCCCGATCTCCATACAGCAGATATTTTAAACAAACTCGGGGATCCACCTTCACAGAACTCCCTGATGAGCTGGACTCCACTTACCCAGATGTAAGTACTTTTATTCATTGTTTTAATAAATGCTATACAGTTTACCAAGAGGCGCCCTTACTTTTTGTCTTTTGCACCTACACTATCTGGTATTTAGGTTATACCCATGGCATTTATTATTTTATTTTGGTCTTTTTTATATCCCCTTAGACTCCATTCTTCTGCATCTACTCCTGAGGAAGTGGAGATCAATCCACGAAACGCGTAGAGTTATAGGATGCTGTGTAATGTTTGGATTGTTTACCATCCGCCATATGCATTTCTTTTTTTTTTTTTCATCTTTTTACTGTACTTTATAAAGACAAATGCAAACCTTACCAAAAATGTTGGAGATCTCTCCTTCTGGGCATGGGACGCACTCATAGCAACATAAATAAACTGAAGATCCAAACATTTTTCTGCTGCCAGGTTCACAGGGATCTGAACATCGAGATACCGTAACCTGAAAATCAGACATTATTATTATTATTATTATATTTTGAAGATCCGTCATATTTCACGAGGCTTTATGAAAGTGTTACAAATAAGGTTTGGGTTTGCCATGGGTTCAAGTTGAATTCTTCAGGTCGGATATCCAATCAGGGGTCAGTATTTGGGGTGTTTATTATATGTAGCTCCCTCCTAGATAGGTGCTAGAATGTAGGTAGTTTATACAGTGGGGTCTCCTGCTTAAAAGAGGTTGCTTGGTAAAACACAGCAGCTTTTCTGCTTAACCAGTTTGGCTCCAGAACAATTTTTTTTATTTGTCGCATACATGTAAAAATCTTAATTGTCAATAAAATGACATAACCCCCAGAACATTATATATTTTCTGAAAGCAGAGGCCCTGTAGAATAAAAAGGCGATAGATGCAAATTTTGTTCTCATATGATATTTGCGCAACTGTTTGTTAAACGCAAATTTTCCAGAAAAAATATAATAACATTTTAGTGCAAAACCAAACCATATAATACCCATTTTTGGTTAAAATGTAAAAGATGAGGTTGCATCGAATAAATAGATACCAAGCAGTCCATGTGTTAAGATTGCGTGCGCCCGCAATATTGCCAAAAACTACGGTGCCCAAAAATCACAATAGGTGACGCTTTAAAAGCCTTTACAGCTAGACATGTGCATGACGAAAAATAATGTTTTGCTTCATTTTATTTCTTGTTATTTAGTTTCATTACTTCAGTTGATCCGTATTTGGGAATTGTATTCGGAATTCACATTCGGAATTCGTTTGATGTGTTTTTCAACTTTTCTTCAAATTTACCAATTTTTTTCAAATTAGAATGTTTTATCGATTAAATTTGAATCGGTCGAATCGAAAACGGTAGATTTTTTTTTCGATTCGAATGTGGCAAAATGAACACACAAAGAAAAATCTTCATCAAATGATTACAATGGCTCTTTAACCACTTGCCGACCGCCGATCGGCATCTGACGGTGGCAAAGTGGCTCGTTCCCGCAAATCGCCGTCATACAACGGCGGCTGCGGGAACGAGTTTAGTGAGCGCGCGCGCGCCGACGGAGGCGTGCCCGCACGCTCACTGTGTTCGGGGAGGGCCAGGGAGCGGGTGCGGATTGCCGCCGGCAACCTGTGATGGCCCCCCCCGGAGCGAAGGAGCGGAGGTCCGTGTATGTAAACACGGACCTCCGCTCTGTGTGAGGGGGAAGGGCTGTGATCACAGCCTTCCTGTACGTGAAGGCTGTGACCACTTCCCTTCCCCTGTTAGGGCAGTCCCCCCACAGTTAGAACACCCAGGGAACACAGTTAATCCTTAGAGCGCCCCCTGCAGGTTAACCCCTTCACTGCCAATGACATTTACACAGTAATCAGTGCATTTTTATAGCACTGATCGCTGTATAAATGCCAATGGTCCCAAAAAAGTGTCAAAATGGTCCGACATGTCCGCTGCAATATCGCAGTACCACAAAAAAATCACAGATCGCCGCCATTATTAGTAAAAAAAAAAAATAAAAAAATAAAAACCCCAAAAATGAATTCTCATCATCCGTAAACGCGACCACTTTTGCGCAAACCAATCAATAAACGCTGATTGCGATTTTTTTTATCGCAAATATGAGGAAGAATATAAATTGGCCAAAACCGGTGAAAAAAAATGTTTTTTTATATTTTTTTTTTGGATTTGTATTTTAGGAAAAAGTAAGAAATTTGGGTTTTTTTGCAAAATTGTCGCTCTTCTTTTGTTTATAGCGGCGATCAGAAATGACGCAGAGGGGATCAAATACCACCAAAAGAAAGCTCTATTTGTGGGAAAAAAAGGACGCAAATTTCGTTTGGGTACAACGTCGCACGACCGCGCAATTGTTAGTTAAAGCGACGCAGCGCCGAATCGCAAAAAGGGCTCCGGTCCTAAAGCTGGAAATCCTTCCGGGGCTGAAGTGGTTAAATCACTGTAAACTTAACAAAAACAGCATTACTTTGAAATTTTACTCTAATAACACACACAGTCTTTGATTTTATCAATATGTGTACAGTTAGAATTCGACTGGAGTTTGATGTAAAATTTGATTCAAATTTCAGTCCAAAAATTTGTTTTATTATTTGGAGCATTCGGTAAAATAATTTCATATTGTAATTCGGGTGTTCGGATATATCCAAATCTCAGAATAACGAAAAATGTATCCGAATATTAATTTTTTTTTTTGGCAAAAAAAGGTTTTGAGTTTTACACAAAATGAATACAGAAAACATTGGTCAGCGACCATAGACATTTTGTTTTAAGCGTTAGAATATCTGGTAGTTATGTAAATTGCTATCTTATGTTAGTGTTAGCACTCTTAGGTTGACTCTTGTGTCTCCGCACTCAGACACCCCAATTTGGGATCTAACTGTGTCTTGGGGTGGGAGACGAATTTGCTTATCATTAACAAGTGAGTGACATTAAGTGATTGCACAACGTCCCGAGAGTGTGAGAGCTTTGTGTGTAACAGTTGGTACGAGCACGGGCGTACCATAGCACTTCTCGTTTGCAGTCTACAATAGTAACATACTTGTGTCAATGCCCATAACAAGAAACAGTGAGACTGGAGTAGCAAGCGTTAGTCCTACGATGTAAGGTTTGTGGACTGGGCTGAAAAGACTATTAGTATGTGAGCTGCTAGCACCTTGAGGTGTCCCGGCCAGTAGGGGATTGACAGTCCCAGTAGAAGGACCAGAGGAGTTAGTTGGGAGGGGACATTTCACACTGTCATGAGGAGGGTGGATACTTCTTGCCAGTATTGTTTAATTTGGGAGCAGTCCCACCAGATATGCCGTTAAGTTCCCCTTTCGCCACAGCCTCTCCAACATAGAGGTGAGGTTGAGGGGTATATAGTTGCCAGTCTATCGGGGGTATAGTACCATTTGTGAAACAGTTTTTGTAATGATTCCCAATGGGAAATACAATGTGACATGCGAAGGAGTAAGGCTAGGGCTCTGTTCCATTTTGTGAGCGATGGTGGAGCTTCTAAAAGTGAGGACCAGAAGATGATTGAGGGGGTGGGTTGGTCAGTTGGAGGGGTGTTCAGCCTATTATAAGCCAGAGAGATTCCTTTGACTGTTGGGTTGGGGATCTCAAAGAATTTTATTAGAGTGTTTAGTGAAGATACTCCATCCGCAGCAGCGAGAAACAGTTTCAAATCCATATTAAGAGCTGTGGATTCAATTTGGCTCCAGGTTTGACATGGACTGCATGCCCCACCAATGTTTAACCACTTGACCACTGGGCACTTAAACCCCCTTCCTAACCAGACCAATTTTCAACTTTCAGCGCTCTCACATTTTGAATGACAATTACTCAGTCATACTACACTGTACCCATATTAAATTTTTTGTCCTTTTTTCACACAAATAGAGCTTTCTTTTGGTGGCATTTAATCACCATTGGGGTGTTTATTTTTTTAGCAATAAATGGAAAAATACCGAAAATTTTGTAAAAAAAATGCATTTTTCTTTATTTCTGTTATAACATTTTGCAAATTAGTAATTTTTCTTCATAAATTTTGGCCAAAATTTATACTGCTATATATCTTTGGTAAAAATAACCCAAATTAGTGTATATTATTTGATCTTTGTGTAAGTTATAGAGTCTACAATCTATGGTGCCAATCACTGAATATTGATCACACCTGATCACACCTGATATACTGACGGCCTATCTCATTTCCTGAGACCCTAACAAGCCAGCAAAGTACAAATACCCCCCAAATGACCCCTTTTTGGAAAGAAGATAGTCCAACATATTTAGTAAGAGGCATGGCGAGTTTTTTGAAGTTGTCATTTTTTCCCACAATTCTTTGCAAAATGAAGATATTTTTTTTCAGTTTTTTTTTTCACAACTTGTCATATTAACAGGTTATTTCTCTCACCCAGCATATGCATAACACCAATTACACCCCAAAACACATTCTGCTACTCCTCCTGAGTATGGCGATACCCCATGTGTGAGACTTTTACACAGCCTGGCCACATACAGAGGCCCAACATGCAGAGTGTACCATCAGGTGTTCTAGGGGCATACATTTCAAATCTAATTTTACTACCTATTACATTATTGTGAGGCACTGTGGTGGCACTGATGGGCGCTGTAGTGGCACTGATGGGCACTGTAGTGTCAATGATGGGTGCTGTAGTGGCATGGATGTGTCATGGATGAGAACTGGCATAAATGAGCATGAATGGGGGTTAATAAGCCATAGATGGGGATGACTGAGCACGGATGCATTGGTGAGCACGCATGCATGGGTAAATACAGATGGATGGCTGAGCACGGATGGATGGGTGAGCACGGATGGATGGCGGAGCATAGATGCATGGGTGAACACGGATGAGGCTGGATGGGTGAGCATGGCTGGATTGGTGAGCTTGGATGAGGCTGCATGGGTGAGCATGACTGGATTGGTGAGCACGGATAGATGGGTGAGCATAGATGGATGGCGGAGCACGGATGCATGGGTGAGCACGGATGCATGACTGAGCATGGATGCATGGGTGAGCACGAATGCATGGGTGAGCATGGATGAATGGATGAGCATGGCTGGATGGGTGAGTATGGATGGATGGGGGAGCATAGATGCATGGGTGAACCCGGATGAGGCTGGATGGGTGAGCACGGCTGGATTGGTGAGCACGGATGGATGGGTGAGCACGGATGCATGGGTGAGCATGCATGCATGCATGGGTGAGCATGGATGCATGGCTGAGCACAGATGCATGGCTGAGCATGGATGCATGGGTGAGCACGGATGGATGGGTGAGCACGGATGCATGGGTGAACATGGATGAGGCTGGATGGGTGAGCACAGGCACGAGTGGGTACGTAGGTACGAGTCGGTACGTAG
>BLSH010309164.1:67490-86062 GCA_018402905.1 Glandirana rugosa
TACTTCCTAGGAAGAAGGCGTAGTGTAGCGGTCGTAGATAATCCCTATCTCCCACGCCTAATAGATGCTGGCGATGTGATGCGGAAGAAGGATCCTTCATACACATCTGGTGGTCTTGTCCCCAGATCCAGACTTTTTGGCGAATGGTACATGATACCATCACAAAGGTCACCAAAGAAAATATTGAATTCTCTCCGGCGCTATACCTGCTCCACTATACAACAACTCCAAAAAACAAACATCTAAAATCATTAACAATGTTTATGATTAATGCTGCCAAACACTGTATTCCACATCATTGGCGCTCCACTTCCATTCCATCAAGAAAGGAATGGCTCAATAGATTAGACTATATCGAAAAAATAGAAGAACTTATCAGCATCTCCAATGAAACCCTTAATAAATTCTCAAAGACATGGTATAACTGGCAACAACATAAGAAGACTAACCCCCTTTCAATAGACAACACCTAATCCCTTACTCTCATAGAGTGCTCAGTTATTGAATCCAATTACAGTTTGGTTGCGTGGGTGGAAAGGGGGGTTTGGCGGGTCTGCACCCCTCCCCACAAGCCTCCTCTTTACTTCCCCTCCCTTATACCCTACACATACCCTTATCCTTCGGAAATGTATAGATACACGATATCTATTAAGTTACTCCCCACCCTAAGATAATTTGGTATATACAGCCCTCCTTAATCTTTCTAAGCCACAAAATAAACACTTACTCATTAGATCTTTCCTAATTAAATGGAATCTATCAACCACTACTCCTTTATAGAAGCAATGTTTTTTCATTATCTGTTATTATCCAAAAGGTTATACTCCTTGAATGTAATTATCGTTTTCTACTGTACTTCATGGCATTCTGATGTGTATAAATGGTCTTTACATTTGTATGTAACCTTTTGCTGAATAAAACTTTATGAAACAAAAAAAAAAAAAAAAGAATGGCTCAAAGGACTTTATACTGGCACCCTAAATCAAACAAAACTATTAAGTAAAAAATTCTCATATTTTTATTTGTTTACAAATGTTAAAAATATCAACAATAAAAATGTATACTATATGGAAAAAGTTTTTGTATCATACATCTAGTCAGCAGTTTGACCAAGCTCTACATGTTTCACCCATATTTGGAGCTGGCTATGAATAAAGAGAGATATGATAAGCATACAATATCGACAATTTTGAACAATTAAGACAATAGGTTTTTAACAAAATCATTTTCTTCAAAGGTTTCAATTACTCAATGGCTGCAATAACACCACAAAAACCTACCCGAGTTTTCAAGATGAAGAGTATATCACAAGTTGATGGCCAAAGAGGCCTAGAATCCGACATCAACAGCATATAGGTGCCATAGAAGTATAGGATAAGAAAGTACCTGTAAAAGGATACATATACTAATTTGAGGTCCTGATCATACATTGTGTATATTTCTGTATCATATGTCTCACAAAGAGTAATATGTGGTTACCTTCAGAATTTTTAAAGGTTGAAAACAAAAATGGGCCAATAAGATCTATTTTCCACATCTAGTAGAAAAGAAACAGCATAATTCCACCAGGATTTCTCGCACACGAGCATATAGCCAAGCAAGAGTTGGCGAGAGCAGGTGTACAGCACTCTGCTCCAGCTCAATCAGGAGAACCAATCATTCTGTGAAAGAAAAGAATTGGATCAGGAATTGAGATCAATTGAGAATCCAAAAGTGATCAATATGATAGGCAATGCTTTTGACATAGGTGAGCAGATGGGGCCGGAAGGGGGGCTGACTCAACAGCTGAAAGCCCCCAATCCCCCACCCCCAATATGCCCACCAAAGGACTCAACAAAAAAGGAAAAAAAGAATGTATACCATTACCGAAAAGTTGATGTCCTAGTGTATGGTCCTAGAGGGGGAGCAGAGAACTAGCCCTGTCTCTCTCCCGCCAGCCTCTGTCAGAGAATGACGGATTGTGCAGCCGTTTTATCCTGACTTCCGTCTTGCCAGCGTTTGACGCCACCGGCGAGGCGCGGACAAGAAGGGTCCCACAGCACATACTCCAAAGGATGCAGTGGCGGAAATGACGTGGTGCTGGTGGGCACCGAGTCATCTGCAGCCATGTTGGAAAGTCCTCCAGGAAGTTAGGGGACAAGCCAGCACAGCGCTACCAGCGTGGTAGGACACTCAGTCAAAGGAGACAAGGAAAGAGAGGAGGAGAGTGGGAACACTATCCTCGATCCTGGTGCAGTCCGTGGGGCAGCGCATGCTCGGAGAAGGGGGGACCTAAGGATGGGGCCCAAGTTGGGGCCAGGATTGGCCCACCTATGCCTGCAACAAGTGCCCCGGGTGTCCGCATGGCTACCTGTTAGCCGGTGTCGAGTTCAACATTGTATGTGCGATATTAAATTACAACAAGGCATAATCTCTGGCAAAAATAGCCAGGAGAATACCCAAAGAAGTACAGGAGCTCAGGCTCCTATAAATTCTCAACAATGTTTTTTATATATGTTATATAAACAAAATTGAAATGCCTAGATGGAAAATTAACAAATATATAATGTTGGGTATAGCATTGGGTATCGGCAGCCAATGTGTAACTGAATGAAATATTGGAATTACAGTGTACATTTTAAGAAAAAACATTTCTTTACAGAACGAGCGTACCATTTATATTTCCTGAAAGACAAAACACAAACAGCATAATGAAACAGTTCAGTACCAATTAAACAGTAGACTACATTTTTTTTTTTTTAAAAAGAAAAGGTTGTTTTTGTAAGATGATTTTTAATTTCAATATAACTATAGGAAGGGTTTGTATGATAGAGAATCATTCAAACCTGGGTAACATAATGCTGCAAGATTTTGAATCCACCGAGTTTCATGTTGGAGCAATATTTTATCATGATCCCCTCCTCTTTCGTTTGGGGGCATATGTTCTAAAGCAAAAAAATGCATCATTTTGCAATTAAACTGGTGGTATAAACCTATATGTCTGCTTATGGGGGTTTCCATTTTCTTTTTTGCAACCAATGACACATGATCTCTTATTCGGTTAAAAAAGGGTCTTTTTGTTTTCCCAATATAAAACGCTCCGCAATCACAAAACATGATATAAATAATGCCTATCGATTGACAGTTTATTCTGGATGATGGTTTGTAGGTGCGGCCATTGATCAGAACAATGGACGTGGATGCAAAAATGTACCTACAATAATTGCATGTTCTACAAGGGAAGGTACCTGGGGTTCTGACCGGTCCATCTGTATTGGGTGTATAATGGCTATGTACCAATCTATCCCCCAAAGATCTGGATCTCTTATAAGTGATTTCTGGATAGGTTTTGAGGTGTTTGGAGACAGAATTGTCAGCCATTAATAAATACCAATATTTTTCAAAAATCCGTCTGACCAGTTGATGCTGACTAGAGAATCTGGTAATGATTCTCATGACATCTTCAGGTCCGGATTTTCTTTTTTTGTTTGTTTTGAAGCAAAAGCTCCCTGGTGGGGATCTTTGCTTCATGGTAAGCTCGTTTGAGGCAATTTCTACTATACCTCTTGCTAGTAAACATTTCTGCAAAGCCTTTGCTTCTTCTTCAAAGTCCTCCTCTCGACTGCAATTCCTCCTTAAGTGGAGATATTGGCCATAAGGAATGTTGGTGACTAAGGATTTAGGGTGTGAGCTATGGGCATGCAGGATTGAATTCCCACTAGATGGTTTTCGGTACAGGGTAGACCCCACCGTTCCATCAGAATGGATAAAAACCCTTACGTCCAGAAAGTTCAAAGATTGTTGGTGACACTCCATCGTGAATTGGAGATTAAAAGTGTTGATTTTCAGATCACTCATAAAGGACTCGAGTTCCTCGAGAGTGCCCGTCCACACCATAATTATATCATCTATGAATCTTCGCCATAACAGTATTTAGGCAAAAGATTCCTGTAAATCATCCCTGTAGAATAGATCTCGTTCCCCCCCCCCCACCCCCCCAAGGGAAAAGATTGGTGTAGGATGGGGCACACTTGGTTCCCATCGCTACGCCCTGTACCTGGAGGAAGGGGGAACCACCAAACATGAATATTTTGTTTAAAATAAAAAATAGTAAATCCAGGACAAATTGATTATAAGGCCAAGAGGTGTCAGGCCGTTCTGACAAGAAGGACCCGACTATCTCAACGCCCTTTTTGTGTGGTATTGAGTTGTACAAGGCCTCCACATCTATGGCTACCAGCCAAGAGCCCTGCGGGACATGTAGGCTCTCCATGGCTCTTAGGAGGTCATTGGTGTCCTGCAAGTAGGAAGGCAATGCTAGAACATGCAGGCGGAGGTGATCGTCCACTAATTGGCTAGCTGTCTCTGTGAGGCAGCCGTTTCCAGACACAATTGGTCATCTAGGAGGACGAGTTAAATTTTTGTGAATTTTGGGCAATGCGTAGAGTCTGTGTTTTTGGATGTTTAATATTTAAAAATTCCCACTTTTTTTATCAATGAAATCTCTGATACGCTGTACTAATTCATTTTCTGTATCTCAACTGAATATGCTGATTGTGGATCATTATTATTATACAGGATTTATTTAGCGCCGACAGTTTGCTCAGCGCTTTACAATATTAGGGCAGACAGTACAATTACAATACAATTCAATACAGGAGGAATCAGAGGGCCCTGCTCGTTAGAGCTTACTATCTAAGAGGGAGGGTTAAATTATATGAAAGGGCAATAACTGCGGCGGATGAGCTGATTGAGAAAGTAAGGAGTGTAGTTAGGTGGTGGCAGGATAGGCTTCCCTGAAGAGAAAAGTTTTCAGGGATCACTTGAAGGAGGACAGATTTGGGGACATTCTGACCGATTGGGGTAGGGTGTTCCAGAGGATGGGAGAGGCTCGGGAGAAGTCTTGGAGGCGAATATGAGAGGAGGTGATGAGGGAGCTGGAGAGCAGGAGGTCTTCGGAGGAGCGAAGAGGACGGTTAGGTTGGTATTTTGAGATTAGGTTGGTGTAGCTGGGAGCAGAGTTGTGGATGGCTTTGTAGCTGATTAGTTAGTATTTTGAATTTAATTCGTTGGGCGAGTGGCAGCCAATGGAGGGATTGACAGAGAGGGGTGGCAGACGTTGAACGGTTTGTAAGGTGGATGAGTATGGCAGCGGCATTCATTATGGACTGGAGGGGGGATAGTCTATTTAAAGGTAGGCCGGAGTGCGCATGCGCGGGATCTCCGGCAAGACGCTGTAGCCTGGAGCTCCGCACTGCTCCGGCCTATTCGCAGCCCCGCAGCCGGATTAAGCAAGAGAACAGCCGGGATACTCTGCCCCAGCTTTCGGGAACAGAGGGGGACAAGATCCATGCACGGATCGTTGGCGAAAAAGACAGCACAGAGGCAACTCTGCTTTGAGTCACCCTCCATAGAAGGCCCAAAGATGGCGGCCGCACATGTTACAGGCAGGACGGAGGAGGTCAGTACAGGGGGAGTGTTAGCGCCCAGGAGCACAGTTCTCCCCACAGAGGATTCAATTCCAGATGGTCTCCCAGCGGCCCTCCAAACATCCCAAGCGTCCACTGAATCGCTCCTAAGGGGGATGGCTGCAGACTACCTGAACTCTCCTATCCCCAGCACCCCTGGGAGTGTTAAGGGCCTTCCACATCTTCAGGCCTCATCCTCATCTCCACACATAATGCACCATGACATGGGCCAGCTGCTCAATAGGTTCTCAGAGATGTTATCTGCGGGTCTCATGCAGAATGCAGAACAAATAACCTCCTCCATCAAAGCTGAGATTACAAGTTTGGGCTCTCGCATAGACACTATAGAACAAGCTGTAGACCGGTCGGCGGCCAGAATTGCCCAGAATACTACATGTATACAAACTCTCCAAGATCAACTCGACACAGCACTCTCTAAAATAGATGAATTGGGCCTACTACTGGATGTCCCAGAACATAGGCTAGAATTAGACAGGGCCCACAGGGCCTTGCAGCCGCCTCGCTTTGACGGTCTCCCAAGGGACATAATTGTGAAACCACACTATTTTTCAATTAAAGAGGAGGTCATGAAGAAAGCAAGAGGTTCTGACAAGCTATCACTCCTGGGACACCAAATCCAAATTTTTGCGGATATATCGCTCTCCACTATTCAGAGGCGACGATCACTTAAACCACTGCTCATTTTACTGTCACAGAAAGAGGTCAAATACTGGTGGTCTTTTCCATTTCGTTTGAATTTCCAATATAACAATAAAACTTTGGGCTTCACAAGCTTGCAGGAAGGCGAAAAAAATCTTGGTCAACTGGGTCTCATCTCCCTAGAAGCGATGGATATATCATCCTCAGGGCAGCAAAACCCCTCTAAACGACCCCTGCCTAGCAGCCCTGCCCTTCCACTTTGGCAGAAACAGAAGCCCAAAAGACAACGAGAAGCTTTGCCTCCACAATGCTGAGGAAGTTATTTCTACTTGTAGACTCATCTTCATGGACCTCTACTTTTGCTGTGAGGAGCGGGAGCTCCTGCCCCATAAAATCGGGCAATTCCTTGGGAGCTACCTAAAATCTCCTCATCTGTCATCTTCCTGATGAGATTGGGGAGAGGATTTCATGTTTGAACTTTATGGACTCAGTGACGGGACTCAGGCCCGGTCATCCATATCGGTGTCTGGTCCCTTCACCTTGTCCTCCCAGTCTTTTTCCTCCTTTCAGTACCATTCCCCCCCCATCCCTAACAGAACTGTCGCTCCCTGAGTTCAGGGAATTACTATGCCTAAGTTATCCTCTTTACGGACAAAAACTGCATTATCCCTCCTGCCTTCCCGAAATGCACAGATGGACCTGTAGCAAATCTTTTAGGGTTAATGTCTCACCCTTAGTAATTTCCATGAGTTCATATTAGGGGATATCTCCCCAAAATGGTTACCTGCTGGGGTTTTTCTTTTTTTGTTTGTTTTTTCTTATTTTTATATATAACGTGTCCATTCCTAAGCTGTGATAGTTTGCGAGCATTCTGCGGGGTGGTAGGGCCGGAGCGGTACTACATGCACCTCCCCCTGCTGAGTTCCAGAGAATGTTCTCTCGGTGCTCTGTGGGATTGCAACCCAAGTTAGGGCTGCTCGTATTTTTGACACCCTGTTTTAGGGTCCTGAGTGGGGTTGAACAGCGCCAACCCCACTCCCGGGACTTCCTGGTCCCGGACGGGGCAGGAACTCCTTTTTCACTTGATATTGTATTGTTCCTCCATTTATTTTAATTTTTTCTACTCTTCCTTCAGAACCCTGCTCCTTCTCTCTTGTTTCTATTCTTCCTTGGGCCTTCCTTGGCTAATAATTGTTTTTCCTTTCCCCTTCCAGCTGTCAGAGTGGATCAATGGGCTATACTGGCCTAGATCACGGATCCCTCTGGCTTCCAGATGGAGCTCGATGGTCTCCTCCCACACTTACAGGGTAAGTCATTTGGCTTCTAATATAGTTACATCCTCTCGTGTCCATGGCTAGCACACACCAACCTAAGCCCTTCTTTAAGGTAATATCTCACAACACACAAGGTCTCAATTCTCCTATCAAAAGAAGGAAAGCATTTCAGCATTACCACTCATTGGGCGTAGGGGTGGTCTTGGTCCAGGAGACCCATTTTCCAATTACCTATAAACCCTCCTTTTTATGTGTTAAATTCACATCCTTTTATATGGTGAATGCAGAATGTAAAAAGAGGGGGGTAGCCATTCTCTTCTCCAAAAATTTCCCTTTTACCCATTCACTCACAGTCAGAGATCCTGAGGGAAGATACATATTAGTTAAAGGTTTGATAAGTGGGGAAGTCTACAGATTCATCTCTTATTACACCCCTAACCGGAACCAAGCCTCTTTCTTTGCAAAACAAATTTAAAAAATTAACACCTTATATGGAAGGGATGATCATCATGGGGGGAAACTCAAACTTGGCATTTGACAATTTGCTAGATAAATTAAAGCATGATAAGCCTCGCCCTAAAAAGCCGTGGCAGAGCACAAAGGTGGCACAGGTTCTAAACTCCCTAGACCTGATAGACTCTTGGAGAGAATTAAACCTCCAATCCAAGGATTACACGCACTTTTCGGTTCCACACGGCACTTACGCCAGGATGGACCGCATTTTTATGCCTTCCACGGGGATCCACAGGGTTGTGAGCGGGATAATCCATGACACAGTGTGGTCTGATCATTCAATGGTGTCAATTTCCATGGGCCATTCCCCGCTTCCAGGGAGACCTAAATTGTGCAGACTCAATGAGTCACTTCTAAGTGACCTGGTTAGGGTCACAATGTTGGAAAATGATCTAAAAGAATACTTCACACTCAATGATAAAGCTGGCATATCCCTGGGGTCCCTGTGGGAAGGTCACAAGGCGGTCTTGAGAGGTAGATTTATTCAGCTGGGCGCGCAGCTGAAAAAAGGGCGATTATCGGAAATAACTAGACTAGAGTCAGAATTCCAGCAGCTAAGTACAACACATAAACGACACCCTACGAAGGAGACACGCTCTAGAGTAGGCAATCAAATTAGAGCTTAATCTGCAATTAACCACTACATTCCCGGCTATATTTAAAGTGACACACAGACTTTACAGATGTTTGAAGAACAGATGTTCAGTTATTCCCGGCTATATTTAAAGTGACACACAGACTTTACAGATGTTTGCAGAACAGTAGTTCAGTTAGTCCCGATTATATTTAAAGTGACACACACAGTTTCCAGATGTTTGCAGAACAGTGATATGGGTTCTCCCGGCTTATTTATACTTTTTTGACACAGTTTGAAGATGATTTTAGAACAGTTATATGGCCTCTACAGTTAATTAATACTTTTCAGACCCAGTTTCAAGATGATCCACATTCATCTCCATTTTTGCTTTTTTTTATGTTTTTATTTTTTTTTAAATATTTAAAGTTATTTCCCTGTCCCCATTTCTTTGTAGGGCACTTGTCCCACCCTTACCCCCATGTTCCTTCCTTTTGCAGACCTCTAGGACCTTCCTGGACTTTTTTACAGCAATTTTCAGAACTTTCATTAAAATTACCAGAACCCCGGACCCGAACCCGGACTTTTTTTGAAAAGTTCGGGTCCGGGTCCCGGACACCCCAAAGTTCGGTACGGACCCGAACTTTACAGTCCGGGTTCGCTCAACTCTACTCAGGATTAAGGGTTAACACTACTAAATCGATGGCGATGAATGTCTCTGTCCCCCCCCTTTGTGAGCATCCTCAAGAACAACTTCCCTTTCACGTGGGTTGAAGAATCCATTTCATATCTAGGTATCAATATTCCTCCCTTATTTAACCAAATATACAACGTTAACTATCCCTCGCTCTTCAAAAAACGAACACAAGATCTTCTATATTGGTCCAAACAGAATCTCTCTTGGATAGGTAGAATTCATGTAGTGAAGATGATCCTACTCCCTCGAATCATTTACTATTTCCGGGCCCTACCTATTCCCCTTTCCAAAAGTAAACTAGCTAGCTTGCAATCAGCAATCGCCCAATTCATTTGGGGTAAAAAAGGAAACAGACTCACAAACAGCACCCTCTTCAGACCCAAGAGGAAGGGTGGCCTGGGTGTACCAAATCTATGGTGGTACTTTCAGGCAGCACAACTAGCCCAAATCTCCATAGTACACTCAACAGGAGAAAAACCAGACTGGACACATATAGAGAGACAAGCCACCCCTGGAAATACATTAGATTATCTGCTCTGGTGTGATCCCAGATTAAGACCTCCCATACTTGCACCGACGCTTTCACAATCTATGGCCCTGAGCGACAAACTCCGTAAACATACAACCCTGATATCACCCTGGCTTCTACTATCCCACATTTTCCATAACCCAAAATTTCCCCCAGGGGAAAATGCAAAAGCTTTTCTTTGGTGGATAAATAAAGGGCTCTATAGAATTGGCAATTTTTTCAATGTGGCAGGTCCCCTTTCCCTCAGACACTGCAGAAATAAATTGGAAATGCAACTCTCGGAAACCTTCTGTTTCTCCCAACTTTCTCATTTCTTACACTCCCTACAGCCCATCAAGCATGACCCTCTTACAGTCACCTCTTATGATCAATGGTGTGCTAAGCTAGCGGACACGAGGGGGGGCATATCTCTCATCTATGCTGCTCTGGTCGAACCTCAGAGTAAGACAAAATACATGGCAAGATGGGAAGGAGACCTAGACTTCAAATGGGACCTGGACACATGGCATTGCTGCTTCCTGGGAGCTACCAAGGGGATACACAACATCTCCCTAGTTGATACCAATCCGAAGGTAATATCTAGATGGTATCTTTACCCTACACGCTTGTCGAAAATGTTTGCTGCTTCTTCTCCCCTGTGTTTCAGGGAATGTGGTCACATGGGGACGTTGCTTCATATCCTCTGGGAATGCCCACATATAAGGGGATTTTGGAATCGCATTTTCCAGATCATAAGACAGATAATAGGTATTCAGGTTAGACAAGATCCAGCGATTGCCCAACTCAACCAGAAAGTTCCCAATACCAGTAAAAACACACAAACTCTGATTGGTCTAATCTTAGTTGGAGCTAAAATAACAATCACTAAGGCTTGGAAAAAACAATCGGTCCATACAAGTCAGGCCATTAGAAAGATCTGTTGGATTATGATTCAAGAGAAAATTTACCATACAATGAAGGATTCAATTAAGAAATTTGAAGCAATCTGGGAACCGTGGGCCTTGTACTTGGGCATTCCCATTTGAGGGTAGGATAGTCTCCACTTGGAATGTAGGGCCAAAATAGCTATATCTAATTCCCCTCCACTCTGACAGCTGCTGGGCCTCCTTAAAACCTCATTCTGTTCTCCTCACTTTCTTCTCTTTCTGTTCTTTCTTCCTTTCGCTTTCCGCTTGACTTCCTCCCCTGCCTCCCTTCCCAGAGTTTTGGTCCTCCAGATTCTTCTGTGGAAACATTTGTGTCCCTCATTTCAACGAGCCTGAAGCTTTTACATTTTTGTTTTTGGAATTTGTACCCGGTCTCGCTGAACGAGGTGTAAAAAGAGCGAGTATTAGCTCAAGGAGGCCCATGTCAGAAACTCTGGCTATTCAGGGATTAAGTCATGTTAATAATTTTCTTGATTGTATTTCTGAATTGTTCGTTATGTTGACAATTATTACCCCTGGTGGGGATAGTTACTTCCCACCTCCTGGTGGCTCTCGGTTTAACCACCCCATTCAGGGCCTTAGTCCTGTGGGGAGGTGACCTGGGGTGAGGTTTAGGTGCTGGGGATGAGCCTTCCTACCGGTCCACAGCTTGCTCCCATTTGGGGTGACCAGAGGGAGGGCCCTCGGGGACCTGCCTTACTGCTCAGGGCAGTTCCCTGGATGGGTCTAACCCTGCTTTCCTGATTGCCGGGCTGCCACTGGGGGGGGGGGGGAGGGCATCCCACCTGGTTGATTTAACGGTTCGGTAAATTTTGATTTCACAAGAATTGGATGTGAAGATACTAGTGCGATTTGATTTTTTTTTTTTTTTTGTGACTTGTCCATGTTAAACTTATCCTGCTCAGTAATTTACCGCCACCGCTACTATAACAATTTAGCAGAAATCCCGGAGGGGACATATTGTTACTGTATCTCTTTTTACTTATATATATCAATAAAAATATTGAAATATAAAGGTAGGTCAGCGAGGAGGGAGTTGCAGTAGTCGAGGCGAGAGATGACCAGGGAGTGAATCAGGAGCTTTGTGGTTTCATTGGTTAGGAAGGGACGTATTTTTGAGATGTTGTGGAGATTGAGGCGGCAAGCCTTAGAAAGTGATTGGATGTGGGGCCAAAAGGAAAGTTCAGAGTCCAGGATAACACCAAGCACCCTGACATGTGGGGATGGGTGGATGGTTGTGCCATTGCTCTTGACAGAGAAATCAGGGGAAACGGCACATGGGGGAGGAAATATTATGAGTTCAGTTTTGGACAAGTTGAGTTTGAGAAAGTGGAGTGACATCCAGGCAGATATGTCTGTTAATAAACTAGTGATACGTGAGGAGACTGATGGGGTGAGTTGGGGGCTGGAGAGGTAGATTTGGGTATCGTCAGCGTAGAAATGATATTGAAAGCCATGGGAGGCCCAGGGAAGAGGTGTATATTGAAAATAAGAATGGTCCAAGAACAGAACCTTGGGGGACCCCAACAGAGAAGGGAAGAGGAGAGGAGGAGGTAGAATTGTACGTTACGCTGAAGGTGTGATGGGATAGGTAGAACGAGAGCCACTGAAGAGCACAGTCACGGAGACCGAGGGAGTAAAGTTTTTTGAGGAGGGGGGGGTCGACAGTATCAAATGCTGCCGAAAGGTCCAGGAGTAGGAGTACAGAGTAGCGTCCATTGGTTTTTGCGGTTAGTAGGTAATTTGTGAGTTTAAGAAGGGCAGTTTCTGTAGAGTGTTGAGGGCGAAATCCAGATTGAAGGGGGTCCAGAAGGTTATTCTTAACAAGGTGGTCACTTAGTTGGTTGTAGACTAGGCGTTCAAGGAGTTTGGAGGAAAAGGGGAGCAAGGAGATGGGGCGCAGATTGTTTAGATCGGTAGGGTCCAGGGATGGCTTTTTGAGTATGGGGGTGACCAATGCATGTTTTAGAGCATTGGGAAAGATGCCAGAAGAGAGGGAGAGATTGAAGATGTGAGTTAGAGTGTGCAGGATAGAGTCAGAGGGTGAGCGTAGTATTTGAGAGGGAATAGGGTCCAGTGGACAGGTGGTTAGGTGGGCGTTGGAAAGGAGTTTAGCAACCTCGTTTATAATAGCAGGTTTGAATAAGGATAGTGTCGATTGTGCTTGTTGACATGGGGTGTTAACTGGGGAGGATGCCTTTAGAGGAGATTTCATTATGAATTGTGTCAATCTTGCTTTCGAAATGGTTAGCAACCTCCTGGGCAGTGAGTGAGTTAGTGGGCGGAAGCAGTGGAGGACGAAGTATGGAGTTGAAGGTAGAGAAGAGTTGACGGGGACTGGATGAGAAGGTGTTAATAAGAGTGGTAAAATAGGTCTGCTTGGCAGTGTGGAGGCGAGAATTGTATTTATGGAGGGCAGATTTGTATTGGTTGAAGTCTTTGAGAGACTTACGCTTGTGCCACAGACGCTCAAGGGTGCGGCTACGCTTTTTGAGGTTCCTGGTGTCATCTGTTTGCCAAGGTTGTAGGGGTCGAGGCCTGATTTTGTGTGTGGTGAGGGGAGCAAGCTCATCCAGGGTGGAGGACAGGGATTTATTGTAGATGGCAGTGACTTGGTTGGGGCAGGACAGAGGTGAGATTTTTTCATAGAGGTGGTCAGTAGTAGAATAGAGGAGAGAAGTGTTGAGTTGGCGAAGGTTTCTACGGGTGACGGTTAGGCGATTGGAGGGGAAGGTGGTGCAAGACAGGGAGAGAGAGAGAGACTAATAAGGTGGTGGTCAGAGAGGGGAAAAGGATTGTTGGAGAGGTTGCATGGAGTGCATAGATAGGAGAAGACAAGGTCGAAGGTGTTCCCATCAGTGTGAGTAGGAGCCTGTACCGATTGCTTCAGGTCAAATGAGGTCCCCAAGAAGGATTGTGGGAATTTCAGAAGAGAGAAAGTAGGGTAGCCAGGCAGAAAATTCATCAAGGAAAGTTGACAGCGGTCCAGGAGGCCGGTAGATCACAGCAATTCTTAGGGAGGTTGGAGAGAATAGATGTATACAGTGGGCTTCAAATGATGATAGTGACAGAGAGGGAGGAGAGTGAAGAACCTGAAAGGTGCTCTGTGGGGATAAGAGGAATCCCACTCCACCTCCCTTGCGTCCATTAGGCCTAGGGGAGTGAGTCCAGAGAAGGCCACCATGGGAGAGGGAAGCAGGAGAAGGAGAATCGCATTCGTGGAGCCAGGTTTCGTTGATAGCAAGTAGATGAAAAGAATAAGTGACAAATAGGTCATGAAATGCAGTGAGCTTGTTGCAGACAGAGTGGGCGTTCCAGAGGGCACAGCGGAAGGGGAGGGTGGTTTTGGGAAGAAGGGGGATGGAGATTAAATTGTGTAGATTGCGACTACTGCCAGAGGGTGTGGGGTGGTGGTGATGTGTGTGGTTAAATGAGAGAGGCCCAGGGTTTGGGGAAATATCTCCAGAGGCTAGGAGAAGCAGAAGAGAAAGGGAGGCAACATGGGAAGATGATTTATATGAGGGGACATGCTTGAGCATCCTGGTTTTGTTATCATGTGGGCATAGAGTTAGAAAGAGGTGGTGAGTGCAGTAATAGGGAGAGGGGAGAAGTGAGGATGATATGTACAGATTGTGGGGTGGGAAAGAGGGGTGTAGAAAAGATAGTTTGAGGAGAGAGGCTGCTATTGTGAAAAGGAGAGGTAAGGTATGCATGTTCTAGAGAGGATAGTGTGTTCTTTTGGGAATGAGGTTACCTGTAAACTGGTGTTTGAGTAGTTTCTTGTTAGTATGCGCTTTGTGCAAATCGCTGAAGTGCAAGAGCGGAAGTGCCCACTTATTTAAAGAACCCCACTTTTTTGGAAGAACCCCCTGCAATGCTTTTCCCCTGCAAGCAAAGTTTGGTTTTATACTTTGATGGGTGGGGGTGGAGGTGGATAATTAATCAATTAGGAGATGATATAAGGCACATAGCTATCACATTAAACTTCTAACACTGCAATCAAAATGCAACAAAGGCCAAGATGGTAAAGATAAGAGAACCCATAAATTTAGGTAAGGCTATAGGCTAAATAAACAACTAATGTTAGGAACATGCCTACAGATGTATTTTAAACAGCAGGGACAAAAGCAGATTACCAAAGACACATTTAGTCATTCGGTGTTCAGCTTAAGGAAGATGAAGCTAGTATAAACAGATTTACCAATGTTAAAAGGCAGAGGCAGATAGCAACGTTTCAGTTTTTGGGTGGAGTGATCAGCAATACAGACATATCGATGTTAAAAGGCAGAGGCAGATAGCAATGTTTCAGTTGTTGGGTGGAGCGATCAGCAATACAGACATACCAATGTTAAAAGGCAGATGCAGATAGCAATGTTTCAGTTTTTGGGTGGAGCAATCAGCAATACAGACATGTGAAGAGAGAGAAGCAGCGTTCAGATGGATGGATGGATGGATGGTTGCAAGAGCGGAAGTGCCCACTTATGTAAAGAACCGCGCTTTTTTGGAAGAACCCCCTGCAATGAAACTTTTTTATACCATTCCTTATTCTTAAGGAGGTCCATTACCATCCCATCATAGTGTGCTTGATTCATTACAAGGCCCCCCTTGTCTGAGGGTTTTATCCTAATATTTTTCATTTGCTCAAGGGATTTCAATGCCTCAGTGTGGGCCAGAGAGAGATTTGAAGGAGGACTTCTTTTCCAATTGTTTTTTTGTATTTCAACAGTGACTTGTTTGGTGAATGCCCAAATGTTAGGGTTCCCCTGTAAGGCTGGAAATCTCTGTGATTTTGGTTTGTATTGTTGGAAAGTGGGGAAATGGTGAGGGTCAGCGGGCGGTGGTATCCCGGGTCCCGGGGGGCAAGATTGTTCACCCAAGGGATCCGGGAGATCCCCTTTGACATGACCCTCTTCCCAGAGCTCCATCAAATCATCAAGTGCTCTTAGATCATTGATGGTTAGATCCTTCCAGAGGGGGTTGTCCAATGGCTGGGTGGCAGGATAACGTGAATTCCTGTCATACATAACTCTGAACATTAATTTTCGGGAAAAGAGATTCATATCCTTGATAAGCTCAAATTGGTCTGCCTTTTGGACTGGGCAAAAAGTTAGGCCTAAACTCAGGACTTTTGTTTGAGAAGGGGTGAGTGGATAGAAGGATAAGTTTATCACTTCAAATTTAGTTTCCGTGCAGAGATCTTTGGGTTTCCCTGATCCCCATTGAACTTTTTTTGGGATCGGCGTGTGTTTGGGAAAAAATGGGGACAGGACATACGTCTTGTGTTGGAGTGTTGCCGTTTGGGTGGCCCGGTTGTGCGAGGTTGTGTGATTGGTTGGTAAGGGTAGTGGTGGAGCCCGACGCACCAATCTGGTGATTGCTGGGTGGGTTAGTGGGAGTTGTGAGGATTTGTGCATTGATCTTCAAGTGCGTGGAATGTGCATATAAATTATCATGGCCCATATTTGGGGTGTGCTTAGGTGCCGATGTGTTACCTGTGCTGTTCTTCCGTTTGTGGGACATGGAGCCCCTATTTTGATTAGTGTGATTAGGACCTTGAGAGGAAACTGTAGAAGAAAAGGAAGAAGTGTCAGAATCAGTGGGATCATGTGGCGACGTCTGGGAACCAGAGGGTTTCACAAATCCTCTTTTTTTATTGTTTTTAAACCGTGACCATTTGTATGCTTGGCTATTATCATAAGAGAGTTTATCTCTAAGGAATTTGTTCTCTTTAGTTGATAACATTTCTGATACAAATTTTTCCAAATTTGCTTTAAGGGTTGTCTCCCTTGTTTGAAAAACAGTTTCAGAGGTCAGTTTCATGTTGTCTTTATATAGTAATTCTATCTCCCGATCTACCGATTCTAGTTCTCTCGAATAGTAATGACAGAGCAACTCCATCATAGTGGTGGAACATGCCTGTAGATTGGCCTCCCATTTTCTTTGTAAGTCTGGCTCAACCTTGGGGATGTTGGGGAATATTTGAATTCTAAGGCCCCAAGGTGCCATACTTTCTTCAATATATTTGAAAAAATATTTTTGGTCCCAATATAGGCGAGACTTCTTTTCCAACATCCTTTGTAGTCGGGAAAAAAATCTCTCCATGGAGATGCCTCCCTCTGCTGCATTTTGGGACTGATGAATTTGATCCATTAGACTGTCAAATGCATTTCCACAATAATTAGCCATTGGAGCAAATTGCAAAAAACACTGAAAGAGTAAAGGTATTTGAACAGCCAAGGAATAAAGGTCAACAACTATTGAAACAAAAGGAATTGAAAATCTAAGCTATATATTGTAAATAAACAAACATGACCTTTATAAACTGATTCTACAAATTCAGAAAATGGTGGTTGCGTTCGTATCTATTTAACATTTAAGATTCATTAGAATTAAAAGGTTTTGGACCTCCTCCTGCTCAATTGAGAGAGAAAGGGGTGATTTAACACCAAATAGGAATCTGATAAAGCAAGAATGAGCAAGGGGGAGCCCAAATGACACCACATCCATGTTTGAAAAGGGGAACTGGCAGTGCGCATGCGCGGGGCATAATGGAGGATGCGTCCACATAGTGCTCCGAGTCCCCTCGGCCATCTGGACCGGAAAAAGCCTCCAGCGGAGCTCGGTTTGCCCGCTCTAAGTGGACAACATATCCGTGCACCCCAGGAAGCCCAGAGAAGCGGCGGGGGTGGATAATTTAGACCGCAAGGCTCACGAGCTTCCCGATCCGGAAATCGAGGCCGCGGCTTCGGCCTAGTATACCCGCGGAAGTCCGGCTGTTATTCCCTGGGGCTCCAGGGCTCAGATGACAAGCAGGAAGCATTATCACCGGCTAGCATTACCTCCGGCTAACACAGTCTCCCAAACCAAGGTATGCCAGTGAGCTACTCCATACAGTGGGGGTGAAGATCGGACTACGGTGCCATTAATTTAGGCCGCGGATTGGGCCTAGTTGCCTTCATCTCTATGATCTTGGTCTCCCAGAGGGATTGTTGAACCACCAGGACAACTTATTAAGGGGAAAGGAACACCCTGAATTCCCCATGTATCGAGGACAATACTACCATTGGCAGTTTCTAGAAATCCCTTTACAATAAGGGGTAAGCCTTACTACATCCAATAATTGTCACTGCAACATTTTTGTAATTCAGTGATCTGGACCACTCTTCTAGAACTTTTCTCCACCATCTATTGATTCTATATACTGAAGACCCTCTTCTACATATCATGCACTCAGGTTCAGTCAGGCGTGATTTATCCCGCCAACCGGGGTTTGATGCCCCTAATCCTAAGGACCCATCAACACCATTGGGTTCTCATTCCTCTACAGGAGGTACGGAGGAGATGGAGGCTCCCAGGTTCTCCCCTCACCGGGTCCACCACCTGGAACCCACAGTATGGCACAAATTCTTTCCCCAGCTTCCACGATCTCTCTATTGGAAAGAACTTTAGATGAACTCATCACCACTCCCCTTAAAGAACAGGGTCTAAGCAACCCTATACCGGATTTGCCCATCCCCCAAACTCAACTACCTCACTCTGACATCCAGTTGATGATGGAAGTTTTCTCTAAAATGCTCTCTAAGGGCCTAGCCCAAACAGCTTCACAAATCACGTCGGTTATCCAAGCTGACCTCCAAGGGTTGGGAGCCAGGATAGATGAAATTGAACATAAAGCGGACCAATCAGTTTCTAGAATCAACCAAAATACAGCTCGCATACAGGATCTTCAAGACCAATTGGAGACAGCCCTTACTAAAATAGACGATCTGGAAAATCGCTCCAGACGTTACAACTTCAGAATAAGGGGCCTTCCAGAAGACATCAATGATGTACAAGTGGTGGTAAGAGATTTTATTAAAGAGACCATTCCAGGCATCCCCGATAGGACATACGCTCGACATAAAACCAACTAAGATCTTTGACTAACCAGGCGAAATACAAGTTAAAGTAGA
>BLSH010309164.1:123035-134985 GCA_018402905.1 Glandirana rugosa
CAATCCCGTTCACGGGATGTTTTTTTACCCCTGTCCCTTTATTGAAATTTATAAAAATTTTTTTATTTTTGTATTTTTATTTTTTTAAAAATATTTAAAGTTATTTCCCTGTCCCCATTTTTTTGTAGGGCACTTGCCCTAACCTTACCCCCATTTTACTTCCTTTTGCAGCCCTCTAGGGCTTTCCAGGACTTTGTTACAGCCATTTTTGTGCCTAAAAGTTTGGGTCCCCATTGATTTCAATGGGGTTCGTTGTCCGTGCGATCGTTCGGGTTCCGTCCGGACCCAGACCCGGACTTTGTCCCAAAGTTCGGACGGACCAGCAGAACCCGAACTTCCAGAGGTTCGCTCAACTCTAGTTATGAGTTGTTGGTGTTGAGAGAGAGGTGCGGAGAGGGAGTACTACAGCAGTCTAGGGGTGCCACTATGTGTAGGAAGGTGAGAAAGGGGAGTGATACCTGTACTCATGTTAATAGTAGGGGAGAGAAAAAGGTAACAACAATACAGTTGAAATATTAGAAGTAGCTGTAAATGGGGGTACCCAAGATGGGTTGCGTACAAGTAGGTGAGGGCAGTAGCGCAAAGGTAGAGCTGTGTGCGTAGCACACTTAGTGCTGGGGGTGCATGAATTAAGTTCCAGTTCATATATTATAAGAACTTATTGGGTATGATAGCATACTCACAAAAATTTTGTATGAAAACTGGGGAAGAATGGGATTTTTATGGTGCCAAAAAGTGAGACAAAACCAAAAAGTTTTTTTCTTAAATAAAAAAATATAGATACATTATTAAAATATTGTCGAAAAGAACGACAATTAGTAGTGCATACATACAAAAATTCATAGAATACAGTTTTTCATATATAAAAAGCGAGAACTTTGTTAGATTGCCTGTATGTTCGACATGTTTCGCAATTCTTAGCTTCTTAAGGAACTTTTAGGCTTGCAAAGATTCTAGATAGAAATACAATCAATAAGAAATTTTCCAGAAATGCATTGATATCACACAATATATCTATAAACATATCATTAAAACTACCATACAGAAACTATGGAGTGTACAAAATTAGCAAACACCCTCTAAAAAAGGGGAGAATACATATATATTAAAAAATCTCCAAATGGATATATATAGGTAAATTTAATGCAATATATTACCTGATATGAATCAGGATATGGGCATCCCACTGAGACGATGGAATGGATTGCAACCCACCTGCCGGAGAGCCAGGCCAGAAATGCAGACTGCAGAGTCGGATAACCAACACAGCAGATATGGTCCCTTAATTGGGGGTATATGATTATGGAGAATCTGTTATGGAAATGCAAACAAAGAGTTCAATGACCACAGGCTCAAAAAGGTGGATATAGGGGACCACAAAAATTGGGGTCCTCCTTTTATACCATAAAACACCCAATAATATCCAAGTATGTAACAAAATATTATGTACAGTAGGTGAATAGCAAGAATGGGAGGGGCATAGGTAAGCCAAGGGATATTACTGGAGGAAACTAATGGAATCTCAAAACAACGAGGCTAAAAACAGAAAATAAAAACCATCTCGTACCTGTTTTATAATTAGTCCGTAGAGGACTTGAATTGCTCCAAAATAGGGGAAACCCAACTGCTTCTAATGATAATGGTCAGCCAACAAACAATTCCACAGTTCGATCATATTGATCCAGTCCCTTCCCACAGTAGAGGGACCCAAACTGTGAACCATACATTTTGTGAGTCAAAAATGCAGTTTTTGTTTGAGCATGGACAAAAAAGGCTATGCATTGATGGTCCTTAATCCACTATAAAGCAAAATACAGACACTTAACAGGTAACCTCAGTATTCATTACAGAAACAAAGATCTGGTTTAGACCTACCTAGTGATAATAATATCCGGGCCTAAGGTTACCCCGCTGAACGAATGGCCGGTGCAAGGAGCAGATCGCTCGTGTGCACCTTTTATACACACGATATCCATCTCTTTGCTCGGAAACTCATGCTTAAAGTTATGCATGGCAAGGATTCAAAGTTAACTAGTTCATTATCTAATCCTCTTTGGCAAGGTTTCTCTATCAATGACATCAAAGCTCTGGAGTATTTGATGGAACTATGGGAAGAGAGTGGGGGTGATGACTCCTCTCCTCCAGCCCCGGGATTAGGGTCCCCTTCTGGGGGACCTCCCGGGGCGGCTTGAGATGACTCTATCACCTTCCCCCCCCAATCAAGTCCTTCAGACCTAAATCCAAATCTTTTCCCCTGCTACAAGGGAATCCCAACATTTGGGCCTTTACTCAGCAGGTGGTTAGAGAGATTGAGGCCACAAGCTGGCACTTTAATAAACCTTCAAATCTTTCTAGATCCCAACTAGAGGCCCTAACTGCATCATATTTTCATCAAACCCTCAGATAAGGGTGGAAATATAGTAGTAATGAATTCTGACCAATATGAGGCCATGGTATACCAAATCCTTCGAAATAGGGATTGGTAGAAATGGATCACTGTGTCCTATGTTGAAGTCACCCAAAACAAATTTCAAAGTTTGATTGCCAAAGCTTACAACAAGGGAGTGATTGACAAATCGACTTGGGAGTTCTTAAATGTAACAAATCCCAGGACTCCCACTTTATACGCATTACCCAAAGTGCACAAAAATCCCCTTAAACCACCAGGGAGACCAATAGAATCAGGAAATGGTGGCCTTACTGAACATGCTAGCGAATTGTTGGATAGCTATATACGCCCACATGTTCTAACACTTCCTTCCTATATACAGGACACATCTGATCTTTTGAGAGCCATAAACGGTATTTGTATTCCCGAGGAGGCCTGGTTGGTGGCGATTGATGTGGAGACCCTCCAACTCCATTCTCCATTCTCTTGGGGTTGGGGTTGTGGAGGGCTTCATTTCCCAAAGGGACACATCAGCTGAGCCTTACAACAGGTTTGTCTTGGATCTTTTGGAGCTTCTCCTTGTTGTTTTTCAGGAAGCCCACTACCTCCAGATACAGTGGGTGACCAAATGTGCCCCCTCATATGCCAACCTGCATCTGGGGGGGTGGGAACCTAAATCAATGCTTCGGTGAGAAGATTCTCCTCTGGAGAAGGTTCATTGATGATATTTTCATGATATGGACCGGAACCAGGGGGGAACTAGACATTTTCATCGAATCACTGAAGATCAATAATGTCAACATAAAATTTACCTTTCAATGTCATCAAGAACGTATTGATTTCTTGGATGTTGGGATCTTCGTGAACAGTGATCATAGTCTTGGTTCTACTCTGTTCTGGAAGCCCTTTATACTTTATTACATGCAACTAGCTCTCATCCCACCTCTTTAGTTACCAGTACACCTTATAGGTGCACACAAGCGATCTGCTCCTTGCACTGGCCGTTCGTTCAGCGGGGTAACTTTAAGCCCGGATATTATTATCATTAGGTAGGTCTAAACCAGATCTTTGTTTCTGTAATTAATACCGAGGTTACCTGTTTGTTAAGCATCTGTATTTTGCTTTATAGTGGATTAATGACTATCAATGCATAGCCTTTTTTGTCCATGCTCAAACAAACTGCATTTTTGACTCACAAAATGTATTGTCCACAGTTTGGGTCCCTCTACTGTGGGAAGGGACTGGATCAATATGATCGAACTGAGGAATAGTTTGTTGGTTGACCATTATCATTAGAAGCAGTTGGGTGTGCCCTATTTTGAAGCAATTCAAGTCCTCTACGGACTAATTATAAAACAGGTATGGTTTTTGTTTTCTGTTTTTAGCCTCCTTGTTTTGAGATTCCATTGGTTTCCTCCAGTAATATCCCTTGGCTTACCTATGCCCCTCCCATTCTTGCTATTCACCTACTGTATATCAGATTTTGTTATATACTTGGATATTATTGGGTGTTTTTATGGTATAAAAGGAGGACCCCAATTTTTGTGGTCCCCTATATCCACCTTTTTGGGCCTGTGGTCATTGAACTCTTTGTTTGCATTTCCATAACAGATTCTCCCCAATTAAGGGACCAAATCTGCTGTGTTGGTTATCCGGCTCTGCAGTCTGCATTTCTGGCCTGGCTCTCCAGCAGGTGGGTTCCAATCCATTCCATCGTCTCAGTGGGATGCCCATATCCTGATTCATATCAGGTAATATATTGCATTAAATTTACCTATATATATCCATTTGGAGATTTTTTCAATATATATGTATTCTCCCCTTTTTTAGAGGGTGTTTGCTAATTTTGTACACTCTATAGTTTCTGGTAGTTTTAATGACATGTTTATATATATATATATATATATATATATTATGTGATATCAATACATTTCTGGAAAATTTCTTATTGATTGTATTTCTATCTAGAATCTTTGCAAGCCTAAAAGTTCCTGACGAAGCTGAGAATTGCGAAACATGTCGAACATACAGGCAATGTAACAAAGTTCTGGCTTTTTATATATGAAAAACTGTATTCTATGAATTTTTGTATGTATGCACTTCTAATTGCCGTTCTTTTCGACAATATTTTAATAATGTGAAAAATAAAGTATCTATATTTTTTTATTTAAGAAAACAACTTTTTGGTTTTGTCTCACTTTTTGGCACCATAAAAATCCCATTCTTCCCCAGTTTTCATATAAAATATTTTTCAGGGATGAAGGTGCCTTTTGACCCTTTGTATTTGTATTAACGTTATTTCACAAATCACAAAAGTTTTGATTCACAAGGCTCTCTTGTGATATGTTTAGTTCGGACCAGCCTGTTGAACGTAACTAGAAGACGTGAGGATATTCAAGTCCACTGTGAGTTGTTCGGTCAATGTTACTGTGAGTATCTTGGTGAGTTCAGATCTTCTGATTCAAGTTGTTCCGTATTGGGATTGATGGAGGAGACGGTGAGAAACCCGTTTTGCAGCTGCTTGTAGCCATCTTTAGGTGTAGCTATGGTGATATGTTGGCTTTGGTAGGTCACCAGAAGCTTGGTGGGGAAGCCCCAGCGGTACACAATATTGTGGTACCTTAGTGTCACTGTGATGTGTGATGGCTCCAAACTCCTTTCTGCGTTGGGAGGTAGCTGCTGAGATGTCGTGGTACAGAAGGATTCCAGCGTACGGAGGCGGGAGGTTTCTGGCTGTTCTGGCTGCATGTAGAAGTCTTTCCTTGATGTGATAGAAATGAATCCTTGTCAGTACGTCTCTCGGGACTGTGTCTGGGAAGTGGGTAGGTTTCGGGATTCTATGTGCCCTATCCATAAGGAGATCCCTTTATTTCAGATATGGTATTAGTTTCAGAAATAGTTTTTGTGGGTAAGGGACCAGGTCGGTCGGTTTTACTGCTTCAGTGACTCCCCTGATCTTAAGATTGTTGCTGTTAAGATACGGTCAGCGCGGTCCCGCGCCCTTTCGCACGCCGTGTGCACTAGCGGTGCCAAACAAGCCTATTTGGGCGAGCAACACCCAGCAGCTAGTGCTGTCTATTCTACAGCGTGTTGTTTACCTGTGAGCCTCAGCTCTGTTCCTGTTCCTTGCTGCTACCTGTTCTCCTGTTGACCCGGCCTGACCTGCTGAACTCTGCCTGCACCCATCCCGGCTCCCCATGACCATCCGATTGCCTGTTCATTTTGTACCTCTGCTGCCCGCCTGATAACAAACCCTGCTTGGACTTTGACTACCCTTTGCCTGACCCATCTGTACTGCTCAGCCTGCCCATTGCCGACCCAGCCTACACGACCAGCCTCTGATCCGCATGACCACCTGGAGCATCACATTACCACCAGTGACCATCCAACCCTCGTGCCATCCCGCATTCTCCGGCTCCCTGTCTGCTCTACCAGGGGTCTGTGAATCGAGTGAGCGGTTGTTCCCTGCACAAGACAGACTCCACCACCAGGATCGCGACAGTTGCATCTCGAGCGATCTTTGAGATCAGCCACTTTTAATTGGAGTTTGCGGAGTTGTTCAGTATGATCCTCATGGGCATGGACTATTTCGTCATGTGCCTTGACCACTCCTGTAAGCTGCTTTTCCAGATGTTCAGTGCGTTTGTCGAGTTCATCTACTCTTTTTGTGAGCTGAGTAACTGAGGAGCGCAGTTCATTATGTAGGCCTATTTGAAGGGTGAGCAGCATAGCTTTAAGATTATTTTCTGATGCAGGGGCATCAGAGGCAGGAAACGCTGCTAATGGTGCTGTGTGGTCTGTCTGGGGCTCTGGTTGTATATCTGCTGCATTACCCCAGTGATGTTTTTTTGCTGAGGATTGTTTGTGTGGGGACTGCTCAGGTGAATCAGCAGCTCTTTTACCACAATGCTGGGGAGGCTGAGGTGGGCTGCTGTGTGGATTCTTCCATGACCGAGTCACTTGCTTCATCCGTTTGCAGGGGAGGTGGAGCTTGGCCATTCTCCTCTGAGCCTTCTTGTCCTCTTATGCCCGTCATCAGCATGTAGAAATCTGTGAGTCGGCGCGGTGTAGGGGGTTTGTTCTTCTTTCGGAACCCCGATCAGGTGCCTGTGTGTTGGTCTCCCTTTTGGAGTTGTTTTTTTTGGGTGGCTGGTGTGCTGTGAGCCGCTGTGGAGAGCCGGATGGCAGAAGAGCTTCACATGTAGTCGGCCATTTTAATGCACTCTCCAGAAAGGGGGGTAATTATGCAGAGGTGTAGTCTGTGTCAGCCCTGAGGAGAACTGTGGGTGTACCAATATGGCCGACAATGCAAGGCCTCAGTGAATTTGTATAATAAAGATAGCAGTTCCAAGTCTCCTCAGTCAATTGCAGGAGGGTGGGCAGATAGATGAGGTCAGTCTGTTTACGGTTTTGAAGCTCAAGAAGTGCAGGGCCTAGGCCGTGTGGTGAAGCTGTGTGTAGTAAGGTGGCGGCCAGCTCCTGTCCTTGGTAGGCCGCAGCAGGGTTAATTGTTCATTTCTGCCGCACTGACGGCCACACAACAGCAGGGGGGTAGAGGCCCGAGGTGGAGAGACAGCCCTTCACTGCTGGATGGAGGATGGGGCCGAATCCGTGGGCACTGAGAAGGCCGAGGCCTGCAAGATGGCAGAGGCTGCCATAAGGAGGTGAGTGCTGCAGCGGCCTGGATCGCGCCATGGGTGGATGACAGATCTAGACAATATCTGTCCAGGGCCAGGCAGGGGGTGCACAGGGACTAAGTAGGGAGGTTTTAACACTCACCAGCCCTGTGGATGTGTAGGATGGAGGAGGATGAGAGTGGAGATTCGCTGAGCTCCTCTGCACCTCTCCGGCCCCATCCGCCGTTTGTCTTCTATGAGATGGCCCTTATGCTGAGGCAGTGATGTAGGAGAGAAGGTGAGGTGTAGCAGTCAGTTCCTCACTCCAGGGCAGTGGATGGAGCTTCTTCAGTTCTTGCCAATAGAGCTGAGGCCTAGAAAGATGGCAGCGGCTGTGTGGTGGTAGGTGCTGTAGCGGCCTAAATCGTGCCGCAGATGGATGGCCAAACTGCTCAATTTGGAGCTCTGTGCCAAACAGGGAGAGGAGGGCACTCTATGCAAGTTTTTGTTGCTCGATGGGCTCTTAGAAGCCTGGATGTATAGGGATTGTGTTGTGGTATCCCGGAGCTCCCATCGAACACGTCTTTCTCCTTTCACGTCCGGACACGCCCCCCCCCCCGCGAGACACTTTTTTAACATTTTTGACATAAAAGATTGAACAAAAAAGTCTACATTTTTAAAAATATTTTTACATTTTTAGGTGAATGAGTAGGGGTACGATGTACCCGATACTCATTCACATGGGGGGGGGCAGAATCTGGTGGCCCCTTAGTTAAAGGGGGCTTCCACATTCCGATCAGCCTCCCAACCTCAGACCCCAACAACCACCAGCCACGGTTGTCAGGAAGAGGCCCTTGTCGCCATCAACATGGGGACAAGGTGCTTTGGGATGGGGGGTCCCCATGTTGAGGGTATGTGGCCTGGTATGGTCCAGGAGGGGGTTCATTGATTTGTTTATTTGGAGTCACCACACATTTGCTTCCAGCCCATGTGCACACATCACTTCTTGTTTACAGCCACATTACACTTCCTGCATTTGTTCTGCTGATGTATATCTGTAAGGACTATGCAAATATGAATTAGAGGATGACTCATCAGTTCACACTAGTGCAATGCGGGAACCCTGCAAATCCATTGCAGCTTCCTGCATCGCACCTGACTGGTGTGGCAGTACACACTGCTATATGCAAACTCAAGGGAGTGTCAATGCAAAGATAACGACACCCCCATTTCAGCTCGCATATCGCAGTGCGAACTGACAATTTGGACATGAATCGGATCACATAAGTGTGAACACCCATGCAATCCGATTCTGGTGCAGACGCAAAAAAGGGTCCTGTGCGAATGTAGCCTGACTGTGATGCAATTTCAGCCATACTATGTGTATGGCTGAAATCGCATCACACGGACATCACATGTGATTTGCATTGCAGTGCAGATCACATCCGATATCGCACATCGCGCCAGTGTGAACCGGGGCTGAGGGCTGCTTCACACTGTAGAGTTGTCCGAGATCGCATGTGATTCACACTGCACTGGATAGTATGGCTGAAATCACATCACAGTTGAACCAAACTCACACAGGACCCTTTTTTGGTTCCAAATCAGAATTGGATAGCATTGGTGTTCACACCCATACGATCCGATTCCTGTCAGAGTTTGCAGTGCGATCTGCAAACTGATTTGGGGGTGTCATTAGCTTGCTATTGGCACTCCCAGCAGTTTGCATATGGCAGTGTGAACTGCCTGTGAGTCAGGTGCAATGCGGGAACACTGTGAATCCACTGCAGGTTCCCTCATAGCACCCGATTCACAGGCAGTTCACACTGCCATATGCAAACTGCTGGGAGTGTCAATAGAAAGCTAATGACACCCTCAAATCAGTTTGCAAATCGCACTGCGAACTGCAAATTGAGATAGGAATCTGATCGTATGGGTGTGAACACCCATGTGATCCGATTCTGCTGCGTAACAAAAAAGGGTCCTGTGCGAGTTTGGTCGGGATGCGATGCAAATTCAGCCATACTATCTGTAAGGCTGAATTTGCATAGCACAGAGATCGCATGTGATTTGCACTGCGGTGTTAATCACATCCGATATTGGACACCGCAGCAGTGTGAACTGACCCTAAGTAAGGTAATCCACTTCCCCAAAACGAATTAAAAAGTAAGAAGTTACGTAAGAGAAAAACAATAAACAAGCAAAATCAATGTCCTTTTATTTTTCCAGCAGAAACACAAGTATGTACATATTTACTGGCATTAAAGCATTCTACAGTATATATGGTGCTACATTTAGCAAAACACTTAGCAATTGGGTTCTAAGGGCCCTGCTCATTGCAATCTAAAATTGGAATAAATCTTACAATGGACACAGCTTTACTTTCAAAGTCTATAACAGCCCTGTCATGTACCTGGTGGTTGAGTCTGGCTTATGCGGGGGCAAGCTCTCTTATGGCCCTGGTTCGAGAACCCCTGAGAGTGCAGACAGGGAGCTCTGGAGCACAGGGGGCACAAGGGCTGGACTTAGTCTCTGGTGGTAGGTGAGGGTCCACTGAAACTTGTGCAGACAGAAGGATAGTGATGCAGGCCGGGTCAGTAACTGGCTGGCGGTGAAGTACAGATGGATCAGGCAAACGGATAGTCGGGTACAAGCAGGGTCAGCAACATGCGGGCAGCAAAGGTACAAGGGATCAGGCAGAAGAGTAGTCCTAGACAGGCTGGGGTCAGGGCAGGCAGATAGCAACAGAGTCCAAAGGAAGCCAGGGTCACAGGAAGTCTCTCAGAAGCAAACGCTGGGGGTCACAGGTGCAGGAGCGCTGTAGAACGGACAGCACTGGCTGCCGGGTGCACACGCGCGCTCACGTGCACAGGCGCGCGCGCGCACACACGCACAGTGTTTGACTTTTACACAGCCTGGCCATATAGAGAGGTCACACACGTAGGGAGCACCATCAAGCGTTCTAGGAGCATAAATTACACATAAAATTTCCTAACGACCTATTACACTTTTGAAGGCCCTGGAGCACCAGGACAATTGAGTTACCCACCAAAATGACCCCATTTTGGAAAGAAAACACCCCTCTTTACCATGATCGGGGCTAGGCTTTGTCTGAGGGACAAGCCTCAACCCCAATCGCCGCAATGCGAGTGATGGGACAACGGATCTCCATAGTGACCGGCTTGGATTGGACACAGGCGGTCACGTGGTAAAGAGCCAGATTTTATTGGCTCTTTACCCTGATCGGGGATGGGATGTGTCCTGAGGACACAGCTGATCCCCAATCGCAATGCTGCGGGCCCCTGGGGGCCCACAGTAGCGGCAAAATACAGAGGATGTCATATGACGCCTGCCCAGGATGGGATATCCCATCTGCGGACGTCATTTGACTATAGCCCGGTATTGAAGTGGTTAAACAATAACACCCACCACTCCCCCCCACACACACACATACACATTCTACACACATACATTGGGGGCTATTTTCTCCTAAAAGAATGCATGGCAAGACAAACAATACACACCCCAATCTGACAGCAAGGTCCATAAAGACATGGATGAGGGAGGTTGGGGTGGGGGAACTTGACTGGCCTGCACAGGATCCTGACCTCAAGCAGACAGAACACCTTTTGGCTGAATTAGAGCAGAGACTGCGAGCCAGGCCTTCTCATCCAACATCAGTGCTTGACCTCATAAATGCACTTCTGGAAGAATGGCCACATATTCCCATAGACACACTCCTAAACCTTATGGATAGCCTTCCCAGAAGAGTTGAAGCTGTTATAGCTGCTAAGGGTGGGCCAAATAAATATTGAACCCTATGGACTAAGACTGGGATGCCATTAAAGTTCATGTGCGTGTAAAGGCAGGTGTCCCAAAACTTTTGGCTATCTGGCAAGATTTGCATAGGTGGTGGAACCCTTCTACACATAAATATTACATTTAAACATAATTGATGTAAGGCTCTGAGCCATGAGTTATGTTTACCAATATAGGGAGAACAAACAACATCTCTACATGATGTGGCGTGTTTGGGATTCAAATCCGGGAACTAGTTTCTGTTAGGCAACTGTGTTACAGAGCTGATACACATAGAACCTTCTTACATATATATATATATATATACTGCATTTCTTTGGACATATAGGTGATGGAATTACATTAGTCAGGAATTGTTCTTTTTAATTAATTCTATGATATTTGGTGGTTCTTGGTGCTGTCAGTGTAGAATAGTGATGTTGCCCTCTGATTTTTGGAAATTATATTTTTATTTCTGATGTTGGTACACATAACATATTTTTTAGCTCAAATCAGGATTATTTGTAAATAATAAAAAAATATAAAATTGTGACTCATTTTACATTTGCAGAAGCAATGGTATTGTTTGTGGTTTGTAAAGACACCTGTGTGAGTTTGGGTAAATATTTTTGTGAGATGGACTTCAGCAAGTGAAAGTTACAGAGAAAAAAAATATATTTTACCAAAACCTGATAACAGTACAGGGTGGGCCATTTATATGGATACACCTTAATAAAATGGGAATGGTTGGTGATATTAACTTCCTGTTTGTGGCACATTAGTATATGTGAGGGGGGAAACTTTAAGTTTTACCGGCTGAAGTTTTACCGGTGGTACCAGTGGTGGGTATAACTTTTCAAAGGGGGGAGTGTATATGATTACACGGTGTTTGTCCTTCAATTATAGTGGTTGGTAAGGGTAAAATAATTCCACATAGGTATATTTACCGGGTGGGACATGACAATAGTCCAAAACCATTTTATATAAAAAAAAGAGACATTGAAAGTGAACGACTTCAGGTAGAGTGTTTTTATAAATGGGTTTGAGTGTGTCCACAGAAATGTTTGGTGTTTGTTATGGTAACGAAGACGTTTACATTTTACTCAGTGTTAAAATATAAAAAAATAATAAATGTTTATTAGGACTA
>BLSH010309164.1:304557-316229 GCA_018402905.1 Glandirana rugosa
TAAGAATATTCGGAGGACGGGTGTCTGGGGGTGTTGGTGGCCCGTCCCAACACCCTTACTCCGGGAAGAGGGGTAGTTGTACCCCTGTTCCACGAAACCCTTCCTGGAGTTTCGTAGTAGGGGTACAACTCCCGTACCACCTTGTCCCCATGTTGATGGGGAGAAGGGCCTCATTCCCACAACCCTGCCCGGTGGTTGTGGGGGTCTGTGGGCAGGAGGCTTATAAGAATCTGGAAGCCCCCTTTAATAAGGGGGCCCCCAGATCCTGACCCGCCCCCATGTGAATAGGTTTGGGGTACCCCTACCCATTCACCAAAAAAGGAGTGTAGTGTAAAAAAAAACAATAGGCAGTTTTTGTCTTTTATTTTGTATTATAGCTCTCTCTTCTTTCTTCTTTCTTCCTCCATCTTCTCCTGGCCTGCTCCTTCTTCTGGTCTTCTTCTTTTAGTCTTCTTGCTTCCTCTCTTTGTCTTCAATCTTCATCTTTATCTTCTATCTTCTTTCCCCGCCGCCGCTCTCTCTGCTGGTGCAGTCCGGCCCCTGCGCTTCTTGCCGAATGGGCGGTCTTCGCGATGACAGTATTTTCATAAGAAGGAGCGGGGCCACCCAGTGACGTAACTGAGTGAACCCGCCCCCTTCTGGCGTCATGTGATGCCAGAGGGGCGGGTCACCCATTTACGTCACGGGTGGCCCCGCCCCTTCTTATAAAAGAACTGTCATCGTGAAGACCGGCAAGAGGCGCAGGGGCAGACTACACCAGCGGAGAGCGCGGTGGCGGGGAAAGAAGATGAAGATGAAAAGAGGAAGCAAGAAGACTAAAAGAAGAAGAAGACCAGAAGAAGGACCGGGCCAGGAGAAGATGGGGGAAGAAAGAAGAAAAAAGCTATAATACAAAATAAAGGACTTGTCAAAAACTGCCTAATGTTTTTTTTTTACACTACACTCCTTTTTTGGTGAACAGGTAGGGGTACCCCAAACCTGTTCACATGGGGGGGCATCGGGATCTGGGGGCCCCCTTATTAAAGGGGGCTTCCAGATTCCGATAAGCCCCCCTTCCGCAGACCCCCACAAGCACCGGCCAGGCTTGTGGGGAAGAGGTGCTTTGAGGTGGGTGGGCAGAGCCCCCCCTGCCCCAAAGCACCCATACTACCCATGTTGAGGGCATGTAGCCTGGTACAGTTTAGGAGGGTCTGGTTTGGATTTTAGGGGGACTCCCAAGTCAAATTTTTTAAAAATTTGACACGGGGTTCCCCTTAATATCCAAACCAGACCCAAAGAGCCTGGTTTGGACTGGGGGACCCCACGCACTTTTTTCCAGCGTTTTTTTGTATATTGCCGGGAACCGGCAATACATTACAGCCGCAATTTTAAATGAAATTTTTCCTATGGAAATGTCATTTTGCTCTGGCTATGTTCTACACCTCACAGAGATGCGCCCTTTTACACACAGACTAAGGACATTTCTTCATTGATACATGTCCCCTAGGGCAGGACCCGGGTCCCCATACACTTTTTAGGGCAATAACATTGCAAATAAGCCTTTAAACTGAGCACTTTTGATTTTTTAATGTTCACGTCCCATAGACTTTAATGGTGTTCGGATGTTCGCCCTGAACTGGTGCGAACCGAACCGGGGGGGTGTTCGGCTCATCCCTACATGACATAATGACAGTGTAACATTTACATCTCTGCAAACATTTGTTAATTTTTTGTAGTCAATATAACTATAGAGTGCACATTTTATGTAATACAGTCTGACTTGTTCATTAACCCTTTCTCCGACTGTTTTTGTATTTTTTTTGTACACATGTTTAAAAATATAATTTTAGGCCTGAAGGTTACGTAAATCCCCCAAACATTATAACACTTATGACAGCAGACACCCTAGAGCAGTGATGGCAAACCATGGCACCCCAGATGTTTTGAACTACATTTCCCATGACGCTCATGCACTCTGCAGTGTAGTTGAGAATTGTGGGAAATGTAGTTCCAAAACATCTGGGGTGCCAAGGTTTGCTATCACTGTAGTAGTTGTAGTTTACATTTTTTTATGTGGCACGATATTAGCGCAGTGGTTTATGAAGTGCAAAATTTCAGTAAAATATACACGTAAAATATAAAAAAAAAGGGATTTTATTAAAATTTACCGTAAAATCCTTTTCTCTGAGTTCACTGACAGACGCAGCCCTTCATTAGACAAGTGGGGTTTATGCACATCCTACTAGGAGTTGACTAGGCAAATAGAAAAAAGGCAAGCTGACCCCTCCCAGGGGGCTGTCCTCACTCTCATATATAACCCCCCTGCTCTGCTTAGCATATCAGTTCATAACAAGCCGTACAAACGCAACACAGAGGGGTGGGTGCTGCGTCTGTCAGTGAACTCAGAGAAAAGGATTTTACGGTAAGTTTTAATAAAATCCCTTTTTCTCTTATGTTCACTGACAGATGCAGTCCTTCATTAGACAAGTGGGGATGTCCCAAAGCTGTGTCCGTCGAGGGGTGGGTAAGCAACAACTGTACCCAACAGAATCCTCTCCGGAGGCGCCAGCCGCGCCTACACTGCTGCCTGTAAAACTTTACAGCAAAAGCAGCATCCGCAGATGCTGACACATCAACTTTTTGTGCACCAAGGCCAAGTAGCCGCCTTGCACACCTGTGACACTGAAGCCTGGTGTCTGAAGCCCAGGAAGTGCTAACTGCCTTGGTGGAATGAGCCGTGACTGGAAAAGGGGGTAATTTGCCCCGAACAGTATACGCATGGGTCACGGTCTGTCTGATCCAACGGGAAACAGTAGCCGACGAGGCCGCCAGTCCTTTGCGCGGACCATCCGTCAGCACAAACAACGCATCAGACTTCCGAAAAGAGGCTGTAGAGCCAAACACACCCGCAAAGCCCTCACGACATCCAAAGAATGTAACTCAAATTCCTTGGGATGCGACGGGTGCGGACATAATGAAGGAAGAACAATATCTTAATTAATGTGAAAAGAAGAGACCACCTTCGGTAGAAACGAAGGAGAAGGGCACAAGAACGCCTTGTCCTTATGAAGGACTATGTAAGGAGACTTGCAGGACAGCGCTGCCAACTCAGACACCCGCCTAGCGGATGTGATGGCCACCAAGAAAGCCACTTTCTGCGACAGCAATTGTAAGGGAATATCCCTGATCTTCTCATATGGCAGTTTCTGCAGCACAGAAAGCACCAAATTCAAATCCCACGGCGCCAAAGGCGACCGTACCTGAGGAGCCACATGGCGCACACCTTGTACAAATGTACGAATCAACGAATATGACGCCAAGGGCTGTTGAAATAGAATCGCCAGAGCTGAAATCTGACCCTTAAGAGTACTCAATGCCAAAGTTTTATCCAGGCCCTGCTGCAAAAAAGGCAGGACCCTGGACACAACGTAAGAGCGAGGGTTCCAACCCCCCGCGTCACACCAGGAAATATAGACCTTCCAGGTGCGATGATAAATCTTGCATGAAGTACACTTACACGCTTTAAGCATGGTAGGGATCACGGAGTCAGCAACACCCCTATCCCTCAACACCTGGGACTCAATAGCCAAGCCGTCAAAGCCAGCGAGGGTAAAGCAGGGTGCAAGATGGGTCTCTGAGACCACAGATCTTCGCGCAGCTGAAGACGCCAGGGAACATCTGCCACCGAATGGTGTACACCACGACGTGTACACCACGTCGGTATACCAAGGACGCCGAGGCCAATACGGAGCCACCAGAATTGTCGGGATCCCCTCCGCTTCCACCTCGCAAAGTAACCACGGTAGAAGCTGGATGGGAGGAAAAGCGTACAGGAGCCGATACTGACTCCAAGGCGTTACCAGCGCGTCCGTAGCGGCCACCAGCGGGTCTCTCGTCCTGCACACAAAGGTCTACACCTTGTGACTGACCCGAGATGCCAAGAGGTCCACATTGTGGCAAATCTGGCGGAACACTTCTGGAGTAGGGACCATTCCCCCTGATCCAGCATCTGGCGACTGAGAAAATCCGCCTGCCAATTCTCTACACCCGGAATGTAAATGGCGGAGATTGCCGGCACGTGAAGTTCTGCCCAGCGCAGAATGAGAGCAGCTTCTGCAGCCGCAGCTGAGCTCCTCCTTCCGCCCTGATGGTTCACATACGCCACCGCTGTGGCTGACTGAACCAGAACCGGGAGGCCGCGCAACCTCACCGTCCAGTGTGAGAGGCAGAGCCTGATCACCCTCCACTCCAACACATTGATCGGAAGGCGGGATTCCTGCGCCGACCAGTGGCCCTGAGCAGACAGCTGCCCCAGGACCCCCCCAGCCCGATGGGCTGGCGTCCGTTGTGACTATCAACCAGTTCAGGGGGAGGAAAGACTTCCCCAATGTCAGAGCCGGGGCCCGAAGCCACCAGGCCAACGATGCTCTGGTCTGATTATCCAATGTGATCACCTGGTCCAGGGACAGCGGAGACTTGTCCCACTGTGACAGAATCACTCGCTGAAGGAGCCAAATGTGACTCTGGGCATAAGGTACCGCCTCGAAGGCTGAAACCATAAGCCCCAACACCCACATACAGAACCATAAGAAGGACCAACGGCGTGACAGCAGGGTTCGCACTGCTGCTTGCAGAGTCAGTAACTTGGCCGGAGGCAAGAACACCTTCACCTGCTCTGCGTCCAGAATCAGACCCAGGTATTCCAGGTGACAGGACGGTGTCACTGTCGACATCTGCAGATTGATCAGCCAGCCGAAGTCCTTCAAGTAGTAGGTCGTCGAGGTATGCTTCCACCGCAAAGCCTCTCTGCCTCAACAGTGCCAGCACCGGAGCCACCAGCTTGGTGAACACCCGAGGAGCCGAGACCAGACCGAAGGGAAGTGCCACGAATTGGTAATGAAGATCTCCCACCCCAAGGCACAGAAAACGCTGGTGCCGGAGACAAATGGGAACGTGGAGGTACGCGTCCCTGATATCCAGAGACGCCATTAAGTCCCCTGGGTGCAGGGTAGCCACGACCGAACGGACAGATTCCATTCCAATTTTCGCGCTTTCACATAGTGGTTTAGCGCCTGCAGGTCCAGAACTGGCCTGACCCCCCCCTCTTTGGGGACCACAAATAGGTTTGAATAGAAACCGTGGAACCTCTCCAACGGAGGTACTGGCACGATCACCTCCTGGAAGGAGAGTGCCTTAGGAGGGCTTCCCGACTCCCCTGAGGGAGTCTCAAGTTCGATGGGAAGAACCTGTCTGGGGGTAGAGTGCTGAACTCTATCCTGTACCCGGAGGACACCACTTCCTGCACCCACTGGTCGGAAATGCGCGCAGTCCACCTGTCTGCGAACCCCAGAAGATGGCCCCCCACCCGAAAATCAGGTGGGGGCAACCCATCATGCGGTGGAGGACTTCTCCTCCGTCTTCTCGCTCATGCGTAGCCAGGGTCGTTTACCGGCCCCGCGGCAGACTTGCCGGGCCTCGACCCCATGCCCGCTGCACCGGGGCATGAAAAAACCTCTTCTGACCCGAAGAAGTAGGACCCTGCTTGCGGCGGGACTCCCGCCGCCTGGGCTCTGGAAGAAAAGTACTCTTCCCTCCAGTGAAATCCTTAATGATTTCATCCAACTGTGCCCCAAAGAGCCAACCCCCCCTGAAAAGGAGGATCCGTAAGGCCCTTCTTAGACGCGTGGTCACCCGACCACGAGCGTAACCAGAGTACCCGTCTGATAATGACTGCGAAAACAGACATTTTAGACAACATGGGAAGCAGGACCAGAGCTGCGTCACACAGGTACCGAAGACCCTGAACAAATGGCCTGCTCACTGCGATGCCTCAAGCGTCCTCCCGCAGCTCCGTTGTACACTGGGACAGAGATTGCGCCGCCATGGCTGACGCCAGGACCGGCCTCATGGCTGACCCTGCCAGCAGAAGAAGTGCTTTGGACACCGCCTCCGTTCTTAAACGAGGGAGACCCCTCCAAGGGAATGGTCGTTGCCTCGTTCAGGCGAGCCACCGGAGGGTCCACTGCGGGGGATGCCCACTTCTTCACGAAGCTATCCTCAAAAGGGTAGCGTATAGCGAAGCGTTTGGGTAGGGCGAAGGAATTCTGTGGACGCTGCCATTCCTGATAGACCAGGTGGTCAAACAATTGATCATAAGGATAAGCCTTAGGGAACCTGGGTGGCCTAGCAGACCCGCAAACGTATGCGGACTCCAGCGACTCCCCTGCCTGGTCCAGTCGCAAAGACGCACGGATATCAGTAATCAATGCAGCCACCAGCGCCTTCTCGGGCGCAACCGAGGTCCCCTGGTCTTCCTCGCCGTCCGAGGGATCCAGCTCGCCCTCTGAGAGCTCCACGGGGGTCCCCATGACCCCAGAGGCCACTTTCGGTTCAGACTCTTCCCCCAAAGAAAGAGTGGGAGGCGGAAGGGGCCCCCTTAGCCCTGCTTGGCCCTGCCCGGGGAAGGAATTCCCCAAATACTGCTCTCAGCCGTTCCAGGGACACCAGGGTACCCAACGCAGGTTGCACTGCCGCTGACTCCTCCTCAGGAGGAACCACAGGGTCATCTGCCATCCTACCACTGGACCTGACAGGCAGAAAAAAATGCCCTGACACCCCCACAATGCAGCCCCACTGCCACCCCAGAGAGCAACCAGGGAGACCCCAGGAGGACTGCACCCACCGCTACCAGCAACCCAGGGAGAGCCCAGCTATACTTGCTGTTGTAGCCTCACAAGCGCTGCATCCCAGCAGGAGCGCCTATCGACCGCTGGTCACAGAGCCTGCGCCGCCTGTGCCATCCACGCTGTCCCAGGGTGAAAGAAGAAGCAAACGGCAGCAGCACATTTTTCTTTCCAGGGACATCCAACATGGCCGCTGAGCGGTCACTAGAGGCCAAGCCTGTAATACAGGCCGCGACTACGGCAAAATAGCCGCCGCTCAGCACTAGAGGGAAAACCCCAAGAAAATGGTCGCGGCTACGGCAAAATGGCAGCGATCCACCGCAAAATGGCGGCGGAACGCCGCATGGCGGTGCAGAAGCGCGGAGTGTGGGGAGGTGTAGGAGGGGGGCGAGAACACCCAGGGGAGGCACTAGCCCAGCGAACACCCTCCATCGGCCAACTTAAATCGCTAAAATCGCCCAGCCCCCCCTTCCGCGCCCCTAGGGGGGGAGAAAGGGGGTCACTCACCAGTCCAATGGGTGTAGCGGGTAGCCACCCGGGTGCAGACCTTCTTCCCACTGCCGGAGAGGGATGCTGCAGGCCGTAGGCCCCTGGACGGGAACGAGGCGCTGTTACCGGGCGCAAGTGGGGGTCACCCACTGGCCGCCCACACGGAACGGGCACAATGCGGCAGGCCCCGCCAAGGCTAGGGCTAGCTCGCATTGGTCGGCCGCGCTGGAGAAAGTGCAGGATTCTAGCTATCATCTATGCCCCAGCCGGCTTCTTGATAGCAGTCTTCATCAGATAACTTAAAAAAAATAAAAAAGGGGTAGCAAAAAAGATGAACCGCAGGTCCCATAAGGGAGCCAGGTCTAACTCCTTGCAATAGGCATAGAAAATTGATATGCTAAGCAGAGCAGGGGGGTTATATGTGAGAGTGAGGATGGCCCCCTGGGAGAGGTCAGCTTGCCTTTTTTCTATTTGCCTAGTCAACTCCTAGTAGGATGTGCATAAACCCCACTTGTCTAATGAAGTGCTGCGTCTGTCAGTGAACGTAAGAGAAATATACGTTAGAGTGACATTAAAGGCAATTTTTTTTAACATGTTATACTTACCTTTTCTGTACATTTGTTTTGCACAGAGCAGCCCGGATCCTTCTCTTCTTGCCCCCCCCCACCCCGCTGGCATTCCTGGCCCCTCCCTCCTGACGAGTGCCTCCAAAGCAAGCAGCTTGCAATGGGGGCACGCAAGCAGGCTTGTTCTCGAGCCGCTGCTCTGAGTCTCCATTCACACACAGAGCCGCAGCTCAACCCGCCCCCTCTCTCTCATTGGCTCACTGGCTGTGATTACTATCTCAACCAATGAGGAGGAAGAGTCTCACGCACGATCGCGATCACGATATTTGGGGGTGCTGCTGCACAGAGAGCCTTTCGAACCACTTTATTTTGGGGCACTTAAACCCCATTTTTTGGTAAAATAGTAAAGTAAATAGATAACTATCATGTTAAAGCTTTAAAATTGTGTGCTCCCATGAAATGGTGACAAACTTTGGCACCCTATATTTTCCATCAGTAACACTTAAAAAAACCCTACAGGCCATCAGTTTAGTGTTACCCGTGAATAATTGGGTCTAAAATCATTGCTCTCATTCCAGGCATGTGTGTATATATGTTACTAGGGTTGCCACATCATCCCTTTATTCCAGGATGCATATTAATCACACAGGTTCTGTGGCTGATTAAGGTGGTAATTAATCTCACTTGGTGATTAAATTAGCATCAGAACCTGTGTAATTCATATGTGTCCTGGATTAAAGGGATGATGTGGCAACCGTGTATGTTACATGTGTAGCACAATTATCATTTTTATGCATAGGCGAGCCTAATGTGTATTTACATTTGTATGTGCCTGTGTGTGGTTTTAGGAGGGGGACATTTTTTTCCCCATCATATAGGAGACAAAGAGACATCTTACCAGGACCCGGACGTTAAGTTCTATGCTAAACAGTTTGGATAGTCAAATCTTTTGATGTGGCTATTGTATTCCGATAGCTGGCTGGGCTCGCTGTCAGAATACCTGAACAGTGCTTGCATCTGATTGGATGTAAGTACTGTTTGGCCAGAAATTTTCTGCCTGGCTCATTCGATTTTTCAAAGGATCAAAGGATGTCGGGCAAAGTGGTGCTGATAGGGCCACCCACGGATCAAATTTCAGCCAGTTCCCTAGACAACGAATGGGCTCTGTGTATAGTTAGCTTTACAAAACTCTTAGAAAATCTTTAATTTTCAGGTCAGTTGCATAAGATGGTTTGTGTTGGCCTTCTGTTTGTTTATCAAGGACAGCTAATGATATCTGCCTGTGCCCAATTACAATGAAGAGTTGAGTTTTCAGTCTAAAGCTGACCATACTTGGCTCGAAATTCAGCCAGTTTAGCAGGGGCCGGCTGAATTTTGATCCATGTATGGGCATCCTGGTTGTATACAAGTCGATCTATCAATCAACTTGTGTACAACCGGCCTGTCAGCTAGGAAATGAGGTTATCATCAGTATAAGATGCACGGGGGTTGTTCACAAACCAGCTGTAGCAAAACTGCCATAACGTAATATCAGAGGCAACTTTTAAAAAAATAACAAACATAATACTCACCTGCTCTGTGCAGCAGTTTTGCACAGAACAGCCCCGATCCTCCTCCTTCTCTGGTCCTCCACTGGCGTTCCCTCCTGCCAAATGCCCCCAGAGCAAGCAGCTTGCAATGGGGGCACCCAAGTGGTAGCATGATAAAAAGTACATAACAATAATGAGCACTAATATGAGATAAAACTCTTTTCTTGCAAGGGTGCAAATCATTGTACACTGTCTTCAGCCTTGACAATGGTAGTAACAGGTTGTCCTTTTACGAACACTTAAATTCCACATTTTATTTTACTTAAAGCCATATTGACTTCTAATAGTTTAAGACTAGATTTGGTAGTAGTAGGCATACTATATTAAAGTGGTCGTAAAGGCTGAAGGTTTTTTACCTTCATGCATTCTATGCATGAAGGTAAAAAATGTTAAGTGTACAGCATCCCCCCAGCACTCCCCCCCCCAATACTTACCTGAGCCCAATCTCAATCCAGAGATATGCATGGGAGCGATGGCTCTCCCGGTTCTCTCCCTCCTTATTAGCTAAGACACAGCAACAGGAGCCCTTGGCTCTTACTGCTGTCAATCATAGCCAGTGAGGAGGGAGTGGGTAGCTGGATCAAGAAGTGCTCTGTGTGTCTGCCAGAGGTGGCTTGGAAGTGAACACGCACATGTGCCCCATAGCAAGTGGCATAGGGGTGCTCAGGAAGGGGGAGGGGGATCTGAGAAGAGGAGGATCGGGTTGCTCTGTGCAAAGCTACTGCACAAGTAAGTACAACATTTTTATTATCTTTACTATCCCTTTAAGGGCATGCTTAACCACTTGTGGATTTTAACAGTAGGAGATATGTCCTAGAAAAAAATCAGTAACGCTTTTAGCACATGGTGACACTATTACTGGCAATAACTGGCAGCCAGGAATTGCTTTGTATTATACAGAAAGTGTGGCTGTCAAACTGCTTCTGTGTTAAACGACACTTGCAAATAGTCTGTAAATATCATTGAGTGAATACATTGCAACAAGGCATTGGCCCTGATTTACTATACCTCCCAAATCTACTCCAGCAGTGCCTTAAAATAACTCCAAATTAAAGGCACTTACAACTTCAACTCTCACAGACTCAAGTAAAATAGCACACATGTGAGCTCTATTTGCCTGTGAAGATGCCTCTCAGGTTACGTGTTGATGTTGGCTGGGTAGGAACTTGTGGTTGTATGCAAGTTCATTGCCATAAAAAAAAAAAAAAATTACCACCCCTCTCTCTAATTGTAACAGCCTTAGCCCCAGGGCACATGTCTGAATAGAAAAAAAAAGTTTCTAATTTTTTTTTTTCAGGAGCAGCGGTTTTAATAAAGGTTAAAGTGAAAAAAAAAAATATTCCTTTAACCACTTCAGCCCCGGAAGGAATTCACGCTTTAGGACCTGAGCACTTTTTGCGAATTGGCACTGCGTTGCTTTAACTGACGTGGTAGTGCGACATTGTACCCAACCAAAATTTGCGTCCTTTTTTACCCACAAATAGAGCTTTCTTTTGGCGATATTTGATCTCCTCTGCGTCATTTGTGATCGCCACTCTAAATAAAAAAAGAGCGACAATTTTTCAAAATAACCAGTTTTTCTTCGTTTTTGCTAAAATATTAATCCAATTGTAAAAAAATAAAAATCTGTTTACTTGTTTTTGGCCAATTTATATTCTTCCTCCTATCTTTGTTAAATAAAAAATTGCAATCGCCGTTTATTGTTTTGTTTGCGCAAAAGTTGCTGTGTTTAGGGATGATGCAAATTAATTTCTGGAGTTGTATTTTTTACATTTTTTACTAGTAATGGCAGCGATCTGCGATTTTTAGCAGCACTGTAATATTGCGGCAGACATGTCGGATCATTTAGACATTTTTTTTGGACCATTGGCATTTATACAGCGATCAGTGGTCTAAAAATGCACTGCTTACTGTAGAAATGGCATTGGCAGTGAAGGGGTTAACCTGGAGAGCTTTAACTGTGTTCCCTATGGGGAGTTCTAACTGTATGGGGGCTGGGCTGCCAGGGGGAAGGAAGTGATCACGGCTTCCATATACAGGAAGCCTGTGATCACCGCACTTCCCCCTCTGTCCGAACGGAGATCCATGTTTACATACACAGACCTCCGTTCTTTCACTGCAGAGGGGCCATCGCGGGTAGCCAGTGGCGATCGAGTCCGCCCTACCCACTCCCTGACCCCCCCAAAACACAGCGAGCATGCGAGGTTGCCTCCGGCAGCATGCACGCGGTCACAATGCTAGTCATCGCAGCTGCCGTCAGGTGAGGGCGGTTTGCGATAACGAACCACTTTGCCGCCATCACGCTGGAGCAGGCGGGTGGCAAGTGCTTAAATATCGTGCTTGGGGGGTCCCCGTAGTATGGATCT
>BLSH010309206.1:0-15438 GCA_018402905.1 Glandirana rugosa
GTGTGTCTGCATCAACACAGGTCGATGGAATGCATTGTGCAAAAGAGCTGAAAAATGCGCTTATTAGCGCAGGCAAAATTATAATACAAGGTATTATAATTTCCCTAACAGCACATCAGAGTACCCGAGTACCTGTCACCTGCCCAACAGGTTACCTGAGTACCTGTCTCCAGCCCATCAAAGTACCCGAGTACCTATCTGCAGCCTGTCAGAATACCTGAGTACCTATTTGCAGCCCATCAGAATCACCTGTCCATCAAAGTACCCGAATAACTGTCACCTGTCCATCAAATTACCTGAGTACCTGTCACCTGTCCATCTGAGTACCCAAGTACCTGTCACCTGTCCATCAAAGTACCCGAGTACCTGTCACTAACAACTTTCAAAATACCCAGGCATCTGTCACCAGCCCATCAGAGTACCCGAGTTCCTGTCACCTGCCCATAAGAGTACCAGAGTACCTGACACAAGCCCATCAGAGTACTCGAGTACCCAAGTAACTGTCACCAGCACATCAGAATACCCGAGTACCTGTCATCAGCCCGTCAGAGTACCTGCATACCTGTCATCTGCCCTTCAAATTACCCGAGTACCTGTCACCAAACCATCTGAGTAACTGAGTATCTGCAGCCCATCAGAGTACCCAAGTACCTTTTATCAGTCCATCAGATTACCTGAGTACCTATCTGCAGCCCATCAGAGTAACCTGTCCATTAAAGCACCCGAGTACCTTGCACCTGTCCATCAAAGTACCCAAGTAACTGTCAACTGTCCATCGGAGTACCAGAGTACCTGTCACCTGTCCATCTGAGTACACGAGTACCTGTCACCTGTCCATCAAAGTACCCGAGTACCTGTCACCTGTTCATCAAAGTACCCAAGTACTTGTCACCAGCCCATCTGAGTAACCAAGTACCTATCACCAGGCCATCTGAGTACCCGAGTACCTGTTAAGCCTCCCATCAGAGTACTCGAGTACCTGTCACCAATCCATTTGAGTACCCGAGTACCTTTCACCAAACCATCAAAGTACCTGAGTACCTGTCACCAACCCATCTGAGTAACCGAGTACCTGTCCCCAAACCATCAAAATACCAGAGTAATTGTCACCAGCCCATCAGCGTACCTGAGTACCTGTCACCTGTCCATCAAAGTACCTGTCACAGCCCATCAGAGTACCTGTCACCTGTCCATCAAAGAACCAGAGTACCTGTCACCTGTATATCAAAGTAACTGAGTACTTGTCATCTGCCAAATACAGTATCCGAGTACCTGTCACCAGCCATCAGAGTACCCGAGTACCTGTCACCTGCCCATCAGAGTACCCGAGTACCTGTCACCAGATGATCAGTGTACCAGAATACCTGTCACCAACCCATCTGAGTAACCGAGTAACTATATGCAGCCCATCAACGTACCCAAGTACCTTTTACCAGTCCATCAGATTAACTGAGTAACTGTCTCCAGCCCAACAAAGTACCCGAGTACCTGTCACCTTCCCATCTGAGTACCCGAGTACCTCTCAACAGCCCACCTGAGAACCCAAGTACCTGTCACCAGCCCATCTGAGTATTCGAGTAACTGTTACCATCCCATCAAAGTACTTAAGTACTGGTCACCAACCCATCTGAGTACCCGAGTACCTGTCACCAACCCATCTGAGTACCCGAGTACCTGTCACCAACCCATCACAGTACCTGAGTACCTGTCACCAACCCATCCGAGTAACTGAGTAAATGTCACCAACCCATCAAAGTATTTGAGTAATTGTCACCAGCCCATCAGCGTACCTGAGTACCTGTCACCTGTCCATCAAAGTACCTGTCACAGCCCATCAAAGTACCTGTCACCTGTCCATCAAGGTACCCGAGTACATGTCACCTGTCCATCAAAGTACCTGAGTACCTGTCACCTGCCCATCCGAGTACCCGAGTACCTGTCACCATAAGATTAGCGTACCCGAGTACCTGTCACCAACCCATCTGAGTAACCGAGTAACTATATGCAGCCCATCGGTGTAGCCAAGTACCTTTTACCAGTCCATCAGATTAATTGAGTAACTCTCTCCAGCCCATCAAAGTACCTGTCACCTGTCCATAACAGTACCTGTCACCTGTCCATCTGAGTACCCGAGTACCTGTCAACTGTCAATCAAAGTACACAAGTATCTGTCCATCAAAGTACCAGAGTACATATCATATGTCCATCAAAGTACCCGAGTACCTGTCACCAACCCATCAGAGTACCCGAGTACCTGTCACCTGCCCTTCAGATTGCCCATGTACCTGTCACCAACCCATCTGATTAACATAGTACCTGTCACTAATCCATCTGAGTAACAGAGTACATGTCACCAACCCATCAGAGTACCCGAGTACCTGTCAACTGCCCATCAGAATACCCGAGTACCTGTCACTTGTCCATCAAAGTACCCGAGTATCTGTCACCTTCCCATCTGAGTACCCGATTACCTCTCACCAGCCCACCTGAGTACCCAAGTACCTGTCACCAACCCATCTGATAACCAGAGAACCTGTCAGCAGCCCATCAGAGTACCCGAGTACCTGTCAGCAACCCATCAGAGTACCCGAGTACCTGTCACCAGACCATCATCATACCAGAGTACCTGTCACCAGCCCATCTTAATACCCAAGTACCTGTCACCAGCCCAGCAAAGTACCTGAGTACCTGTCCATCTGAGTACACAAGTACCTGTCACCTGTCCATCAAAATACCTGAGTACCTGTCACCTGTCCATCAAAGTACCCAAGTACTTGTCACCTGCCCATCTGAATACCCGGGTACCTGTCACCAGCCCATCTGAGTACCCAAGTACCTATCACCAGGCCATCTGAGTACCCGAGTACATGTTAACCCTCCCATCAGAGTACTCGAGTACCTGTCACCAGCTCATCTGAGTAACCAAGTACCTGTCACCAACTCATCAAAGTACCTGAGTACCTGTCACCAACCCATCTGAATAACTGAGTACCTGTCACCAAACCATCAAAGTACCAGAGTAATTGTCACCAGCCCATCAGCATACCTGAGTACCTGTCACCTGTCCATCAAAGTACCTGTCACAGCCCATCAGAGTACCTGTCACCTGTCCATCAAGGTACCCGAGTACATGTCACCTGTCCATCAAAGTACCTGAGTACCTGTCACCTGCCAATCAGAGTACCCAAGTACCTGTCACCAGCCCATGAGAATACCCGAGTACCTGTCACCGGCCCATCAGAGTACCCGAGTACCTGTCACCAGACAATCAGCGTACCAGAATACCTGTCACCAGCCCATCTGAGTGCCCAAGTACCTGTCACCAACCCATCTGAGTTACCGAGTAACTATATGCAGCCCATCAGTGTACCCAAGTACCTTTTACCAGTCTATCAGAATAACTGAGTAACTGTCTCCAGCCCATCAAAGTACCCGAGTACCTGTCACCTGTCCATCAAAGTACCCGAGTACCTGTCACCAGCCCATCAGAGTACCTAAGTACCTGTCACCTGTCCATCAAAGTACACAAGTACCTGTCCATCAAAGTACCCGAGTACATATCACATGTCCATCAAAGTACCCAAGTACCTGTCACTTTCCCACCTGAGTACCCGAGTACCTCTCATCAGCCCACCTGAGTACCCGAGTACCTGTCACCTGCCCATCAGAGAAATTGAAGACCTGTCACCAGCCCAGCAAATACCCGAGTACCTGTCACCTGCCCATTAGAGTACCTGAGTACCTGTTACCAGACCATCAGCATACTCGGGTACCTGTCACCAGTCCATCAGCATACCAGGATACCTGTCACCTTCCCATCTGAGTAACTGAGTACTTATCTGCAGCCCATCATAGTGCCCAAGTACCTTTTACCAGTCCATCAGATTACCTGAGTACCTGTCCCCAGCCCATCAAAGTACGCAAGTACCTATCTGCAGCCCATCAGAATACCTGAGTACCTATTTGAAGCCCATCAGAATCACCTGTCCATCAAAGTACCAGAGTACCTGTCACCTGTCCTTCAAAGTACCTGAGTACCTGTCACCTGTCCATCAAAGTACCCGAGTACCTGTCACTAACCCATCCAAATACCTGGGTACCTGTCACCAGCCCATCAGAGTACCGAGTTCCTGTCACCTGCCCATCAGAGTACCCGGGTACCTGTCGCCAGACAATCAGCGTACCAGAATACCTGTCACTAGCCCATCTGTGTACCCAAGTCCCTGTCACCAGCACATCAGAATACCCAAGTACCTGTCATCAGCCCATCAGAGTAACCGCGTACCTGTCACCTGCCCTTCAGATTACCCGAGTACCTGTCACCAACCCATCTGAGTAACCGAGTACCTATCTGCAGCCCATCAGAGTACCTAAGTACCTTTTATCAGTCCATCAGATTACCTGAGTACCTGTCTCCAGCCCATCAACGTACCTGAGTACCTATCTGCAGCTCATCAGAATACCTGAGTAACTATCTGCAGCCCATCAGAGTAACCTGTCCATCAAAGTACCTGAGTACCTGTCACCTGTTTATCAAAGTACCCAAGTACTTGTCACCTGCCCATCTGAATACCCGAGTACCTATCACCAGCCCATCTGAGTACCCAAGTACCCATCACCAGGCCATCTGAGTACCCGAGTACCTGTTAAGCCTCCCATCAGAGTACTCGAGTACCTGTCACCAATCCATTTGAGTACCCGAGTACCTGTCACCAACCCATCAAAGTACCTGAGTACCTGTCACCAACCCATCTGAGTAACCGAGTACCTGTCACCAACCCATCAAAGTACCCGAGTACCTGCCACAAGCCCATCAGCATACCAGAGTACCTGTCACCTGTCCATCAAATATCTGTCACAGCCCATCAGAGTACCTGTCACCTGTCCATCAAAGTACCTGAGTACCTGTCACTTGCCAATCAGAGTACCCAAGTACCTGTCACCAGCCCATCAGAGTACCCGAATACCTGTCACCTGCCCATCAGAGTACCCGAGTACCTGTCACCAGACAATCAGCGTACCAGAATACCTGTCACCAGCCCATCTGAGTGCCCGAGTACCTGTCACCAACCCATCTGAGTTACTGAGTAACTATATGCAGCCCATCAGCAAAAGTACCTTTTACCAGTCTATCAGATTAACTGAGTAACCGTCTCCAGCCCATCAAAGTACCCGAGTACCTGTCACCTATCCATCTGAGTACCCAAGTGTCGTCACCTGTCCATCAAAGTACACGAGTACCTGTCCATCAAAGTACCCGAGTACCTATCACATGTCCATCAAAGTACCCGAGTACCTATAACCAACCCATCAGTGTACCCGAGTACCTGCCACCTGCCCTTCAGATTACCCGAGTACCTGTCACCAACCCATCTGATTAACCGAGTACCTGTCAATAATCCATCTGAGTACCAGAGTACCTGTCACTAATCCATCAATGTACCCGAGTACCTGTCACCAGCCCATAAGAGTACCTGAGTACCTTTCAACTGCCCAACAGAGCACCCGAGTACCTTGCACTTGCCCATCAAAGTATCTGAGTAAAGGTCACCTGTCCATCTGAGTACCCGAGTACCTCTCAACAGCCCACCTGAGTACATAAGTACCTGTCACCAGCCCATCTAAGTATCCGAGTAATTGTTACCATCCCATCAAAGTACTCGAGTACCGGTCACAAACCCATCTGAGTACCCAAGTACCTGTCACCAACCCTTCAAAGTACCAGAGAACATGTCACCAGCCCATCTGAGTACATGAGTACCTGTCATCTGTCCATCAAAGTACCTGAGTACCTGTCACCTGTCCATCAAAGCACCTGAGTACCTGTCACCTGTTCATCAAAGTACCCAAGTACTTGTCACCTGCCCATCTGAATACCTGAGTACCTATCACCAGCCCTTCTGAGTACCCAAGTACCCATCACAAATCCATCAGAGTACCCGAGTACCTGTCACCTGCCCATCAGAGTACCCGAGTACCTGTCACCAGACGATCAGCGTACCAGAATACCTGTCACCAGCCCATCTGAGTGCCTGAGTACCTGTCACCAACCCATCTGAGTTACCGAGTAACTATATGCAGCCCATCAGCATAGCAAAGTACATTTTACCAGTCTATCAGATTAACTGAGTAACTGTCTCCAGCCCATCAAAGTACCCAAGTACCTGTCACCTGTCCATCAAAGTACCTGAGTACCTGTCACCTATCCATCTGAGTACCCAAGTACCGTCACCTGTCCATCAAAGTACACAAGTACCTGTCCATCAATGTACCCGAGTACCTATCACATGTCCATCAAAGTACCCGAGTACCTATCACCAACCCATCAGTGTACCCGAGTACCTGTCACCTGCCCTTCAGATTACTCGAGTACCTGTCACCAACCCATCTGATAAACCGAGTACCTGTCACTAATCCATCTGAGTACCCGAGTACCTGTCACTAATCCATCAAAGTATCTGAGTAAAGGTCACCTGTCCATCTGAGTACCCGAGTACCTCTCAACAGCCCACCTGAGTACCCAAGTACCTGTCACCAGCCCATCTAAGTATCTGAGTAATTGTTACCATCCCATCAAAGTACTCGAGTACCGGTCACAAACCCATCTGAGTACCCAAGTACCTGTCACCAACCCTTCAAAGTACCGGAGTACCTGTCACCAACCCATCTGAGTACTCGAGTACCTGTTACCTGCCCATCAGAGTGCACAAGTACCTGTCACCAGACCATTAGCATACCAGAGTACCTGTCACCAGCCCATCTGAGTATACAAGTACCTGTCACCGGCCCACCTGAGTAACCAAGCAACTGTTACCATCCCATCAGAGTACTCAAGTACCTGTCACCAACCCACATGAGTACCCGAGTATCTGTCACCAACACATCTAAGTACCCGAGTACCTGTCACCAGCCCATCAGAGTACCCGAGTACCTATCACCTGCCCATGAGAGTACCCGAGTACCTGTCACAGATGATCAGCATACCAGAATACCTGTCACCTGCCCATCTGAGTACCCAAATACCTGTCACCAACCCATCTGAGTAACTATATGCAGCCCATCAGCGTACCCAAGTACCTTTTATCAGTCCATCAGATAAACTGGGTAACTGTCTCCAGCCCATCAATGTACCTGAGTACCTGTGACATGTCCATCTGAGTACCCGAGTACCTGTCACCTGTCCATCAAAGTACCCTAGTACCTATCACATGTCCATCAAAGTACCCCAGTACCTGTCACCTGCCCTTCAGATTACCAGAGTACCTGTAACCAACCCATCTGATTAACTGAGTACCTGTCACTAATCCATCGGAGTACCCGAGTACCTGTCACTAAAACATCAAAGTACCCAAGTACCTGTCACCAGCCCATCAGACAACCCCTACATGTCACTTGTCCATCAAATTACCTGAGTACATGTCACCTTTTCTTCTGAGTACCCGAGTACCTGTCACCTGCACATCAAAGACCCGAGTACCTGTCACTTTCCCATCTGAGTACCTGAATACCTCTCACCAGCCCACTTGAGTACCCAAGTACCTGTCACCAGCCCATCTGAGTACCCGGGAAACTGTTACCATCCCATCAAAGTACCCAAGTAACTGTCACTTTCCCATCTGAGTACCCGAGTATCTGTCACCAACCCATCAAAGTACCCGAGTACCTGTCACCAACCCATCTGAGTACTCGAGTACCTGTCACCAACCCATCAAAGTACCGGAGTACCTGTCACCAGCCCATCAGAGTACCCGAGTACCTGTCACCAACCCATCAAAGTACCTGAGTACCTTTCACCTGTCCATCAAAGTACCCGAGTACCTGTCACTAGAGTTGAGCGGACACCCGGATGTTCGGGTTGGTCTGGTTCAGCCTTTCTTCGCAGAAAAGTTTGGGTTCAGTACCAAACTTAACCCCGGACCCCAAACCCCATTGAAGTCAATGGTGACACAAACTTTTGGGCACAAAAATGGCTATAAAAAAAGTCCTGGAAATGGCTAGAGGGCTGAAAAAGGAAGCAAAATGGGGGTAAGAGTAGGACAAGTGCCCTACAAACAAATGTAGATAGGGAAATAACTTAAAATCACAAGTAATAAAAATGGGAGGAGGAGGTGGATGTGGAGTAGGAGCCTAAAGATTGACTAGGCCGTTACCGTGGCAGTGTAGGTGGAAGTGGCAGTGGTGGAGGAGGAGGTAGCCAACACAGTTTTTTGTTTGTTTGTTTTTTTTTCTAATTGGGGTAGCCCCCAAAATATGGTGACATATTAAAAAAAAAAAAACAAGTATACCAATGGCTGTGTGAAGCTGATCTAAATGTCTATTCTGCACAAGGTACAGACAACTCTTGTGGGATCCATGCCTGGTTAATTTTAATAAATGTTAGCTTGTCCACGTTGGCTGTGGACAGGCGGCTGCGCTTGTCTGTGATAATTCCCCCTGCTGTGCTAAACACACATTCAGACAATGCACTGGCTGCAGGGCAGGCCAGCACCTTCAAGGCATAAAGGGCAAGCTCAGGCCATGTGCCCAATTTGGAGACCCAGAAGTTGAATTGGACAGACCCATCAGTCAGTACGTGTAGGCGTGTGCACACATACTGTTCCACCATGTTGCTGAAATGCTGCCTCCTGCTAAGATGTTGCCTATCAGCTGGTGGTGCTGTTTGTTGTGGCGTGCTGCTGACAAAGCTTTTCCACATTTCTGCCATGCTAACCCTGCCTTCTGAGGTGCTGGCAGTGCCACAGTTGCGTTGGCGGCCTCTTCCTCCTCCTCCGACTTAGCCTTGTGCTTCCACAGAGCCCCCTGTGTCATTTGGGAGAACCCTCAGCCGCGCGTCTACCAGCGTGCGCTAGTAGTCGCGCATCTTCTGATCACGCTCCAGTGAGGGAGTTAAGAATGGCATGTTGTCCTTGTAACGGGGTTCCAGCAGGGTGGCCACCCAGTAATCGGCACAAGTTAAAATGTGGGCAACTCAGCTGTCATTGAGCAGGCTATGCAGCATGTAGTCGCTCATGTGTGCCAGGCTGCCCAGAGGCAAAGACAAGCTGTGCTCTGTGGGAGGTGTATCATCTATATCCTCCGTATCACCCAAGCCACACTCCAGTAATGCCCACGAGCTGCGTTGGGTGCCACCCTGCTGTGAACATGGTTCCTCCTCCTCCTCCTTCTCATCATCTTCCTCATCCTCCTCATCCTCCAGGAACGGTGCCCTGGCTTGAAATTTTTTTACCTGGCCTATGCTGGTGCAGGAACCCACCCTCCGAGCCACTTGTGAATGACTGGCCTGATAACCGTGGAAATGACCCCTCTTCCTCCACCTCTTCCTCCTGTGCCACATTCTCTTCCATCATCGCCCAAAGTGTTTTTTCAAGGAGACATAGAAGTGGGATAGTAACGCTGAGAACAGCATCATCGGCACTGGCCATGTTGGTGGAGTACTCGAAACACTGCAATATGGTACACAGGTATCGCATGGAGGCCCACTCATTGGTGGTGAAGTGGTGCTGTTCCACAGAGTGACTGACCCGTGCAGCTGAAACTCCACTATTGCCTGCTGTTGCTCGCACAGTGTCTCCAGCATTTGCAAGGTGAAGTTCCACCTTGTGGGCACGCCGCATAGGGGGCGGTGAGCGGGAAGACCGAAGTTCCGCTGCAGTGCAGACAGGTGAGCAGCAGCAGGGCAAGAACCCAGAAAGCACGCACAGATGGCCCGCACTTTTTTAGAAATTTCTGCACCACCAAATTCAGCACATGCGCCAGGCAAGGGATGTGTGTCAAACCGGCTAGGCCCAGAGCTGCTTCGAGATTGTGCCCATTATCGCACACCACCAGGCCGGGCTTGAGGCTCAGTGGCAACAACCACTCATCGGTCTGTTGTTCAATGCCCGTCCACAGCTCCTGCGCAGTGTGGGGTTTATCCCCCAAACATATCAGTTTTAAAACAGCCTGCTGTCATTTCACCCTGGATGTGCTGAAGTTGGTGGTGAAGGTGTTTCGCTGAGTGGATGAGGAGGTGGTAGAGGAGGAGGAGGAGGAAGCGCAGTAGGAGGAGGAGGCAACAGGAGGCAAAGAGAAATGCCCTGCAATCCTCGGTGGCGGAAGGACATGTGCCAAACAGCTAGCCGCCTCAGGCCCACCCACCACTACATTTGCCCAGTGTGCAGTTAGCGAGATATAGCGTCCCTGCCCGTGCTTACTGGTCCAAGTATCAGTGGTTATGTGGACCTTGCCACAGATGGCATTGCGCAGTGCACACTTGATCTCGTCCCCGACTTGTTTGTGCAGGGAAGGGATGGCTCACCTGGAAAAGTAGTGGCGGTTGGGAACCATGTACTGTGGGACAGCCACCGCCATCAGGTTTTTAAAACTTGGCAAATTTTTGAGCTCTGAGTGTCCATCCATCTGGAATATATATACACATTTATATGGTTTACACCACCTAGGATTCAAATTTAAATTCACACACTTACTCATTGGTTTAAGGCATACTATAGAATAGAGAGTTGATGGATGAGGTTTGGGGCATCTGTGGAAGACCATTCCCCTCTCCATCATCACTCTGATAAATTTACTTAATATGTGTGTCCTAGTGAGAAGTTATACTTAGTCTCACATATAGAGGATGACACATCATCTATTCACATTTCACATAGGTTAATTTTCCCAGTTTTGGGATTCAGAACCTTAAATTCCCACTTTAAACTTTTTCCACTAGAGGGCTCTCCTCTCTCTCTTTTTTAATCACACAATAATAATATTCACAACATTTACATATACTTTTTTCCCAAAGTTTTTTTGACAGTCTAATAGCTTGTTTTTGTAAATTGGCACCAGGTTTGTTCAAGATTAGCCTGGGAGACCATAACGATTGGTTGACACAAACAAGCGGTTCTATATATAATGGAGGAGGTGACGCGTGTGCCCCTATGACCCCTGATGACATTAAGGAGGAGTTGACGAAGCGCCGCGTCGGGTGGCGAGGGACCTACGCGTCATTTCCGCTCGGAGGAACGCAGGTGGAGCGCAATCGGCATCCCCTGCTAACTTGTTCTACTGAACGAACACCCCACGGTCGTTTGTACGATCGTTTTTATGATTTGTGCTGATGTTTTAACAATTTTAATAAACGTTTGAACATACGTTCTTCACGATTAGAGTTCCAATTTTGCTTTTTTCTGGCCCTTGAGCGTGGTTTCAGATCGGGATTGGCATCTGAAGAATTCTGGATACAAGCACACCTAACGTCTCCCACTAAGCTTATGCGACCTCCGTGACAGGGGTCACCAACATCTAGTGAGTGGGGGGGTGTCATCAGTGCCCACCGGAGGGACCACACTGAGGACTACCTTCATTTATTTCTTTATTTACCATTTGACTATGTGATAGCACATCATTTGCTTTATACCTTTAGACTGTCATTGCTGCCTATTAGAACACATTTCTTACTAGCGCTACTATTGTATTGCAGCAGGTGATGCTCTGTGTTATTGGGACTGCCTCTTGTGCACTAAGGGATACTTCTGAGTAGTATCTCTTCTGTGCTTCATGATTTATACCCACGGACTCATATTGCTGATTACCAGAACTCATTGTTTATTTGCCTTATATTAGCACTATGATTTCACTGCAGCAGATGTTGTTTTTTACGCACCATTTCATATGTGGGGTATAGTCCCCACATGCTGATTTGCTGCTCTATTTTTGATGAGCGCAGTTATTTAGTTTGATTTGATTTATTATTTCAAGGTTTACCTGTTATACCAGCTGCTCCATATATCACATCCATAGCGCGGGTACTTTTGGTTGGTCTCAACCTAAAATTGCTCTTAATCATCTTCTGTTTGGAAGTTATACCCGCTGATATGGATATATTTGAATTCATAAATAATTGGCAATCTGACTTTACTGATGTTTTCTCTTCCATGGGAAACTCGGTGCAGAAGGATTTGGAGGCCAATTTTAAATCACTCAAAAATATTATGGATAAAAAAATCAGGGTAAGTTGGCATATAGCTAACCTTGAACAATATCTTAAACATAAGATGACCCCTAGACATCTTAGATGGGACCTTGGGCCCAATTATGGTCTAGATGATCCGGGTCTAGCTAAAGAGTGGTTTGATATCTTTAATGCCAATGAACAGAGATTATTACAACTCATTCTTTCTAGGAGGAGGATAAAATTAGAATTGTTGGGAAAAAAGATAATAGAATTAAAAGAGGCTCTTATACTTTTTAAAGACACAGTGGAATACAAGGATAAGAACACACAAATACAAAGGTTCCTAGAGAAACTTGCTAGAGATACAAAAAACTAAAAAATTAATAAATACCAACGGGATTGCCAGGATTATAAAGAACATAGAGTTTATAAATGGCAAGAAGAAAATAACGAGACACAACAGGATACCCAGAGTGACCATAATTCGGAAGGCGCTCCTATGGAACAAACAACCTCTACTTACAACCCAGCAGTGCCTAAACTTAGGATGACACCCGCTCGCCCCTCCCCCCGTGCAGTTAGGAATAAAGCTCCAGCTCCTCGGGATCTGTGGGGGGCATACTCCCAGAACCCCAAGGTTCCCCCGATACGAACAACAAGGGGGATATTGGCCTGAGGGTCAGGAAGGTTATTTTGATTATGATATACCCACCTACAATAGATTTTATCCATTAGATTATCGGGGGAGGAGTGCGCATGCGCGAAGCTCGGTGATGGACGCTTAACACCGGAGCTCCGCGCCATTCCGACACATCGCATCCCCAACAGCATTCCGACCGGAGCCAGAACATCACCAGCCCCTCGGAGGATACCAGCATCTGCCAGAGAGTCTCCCCGGAAGGACCGGTGACTCCTTGCGAGGGTATCCGCCAACAAAGAACACAGTAAGCTCGTGAGGCCGCGGCTTCCAAGATGGCGGCGGTAAGGCAATAACGCCTCACACAGTGCACCCAGGCCTACGGCTTCCTCGGCTGCCTCTCAGAGTGCATCCATGATCAGACTCTGCCTCTCTAGGGCACTCTGAGCCTCACCTCCAGTTAATACAAGGGACACTTTAGAAGGTGGATCCCTCAGGCCTAACCACATCCGCACCAAATATTCCCCAGGGATAAGCACACTGAGTTTCTCCCGCCACCCTCCTGGACGCTCCCCTGGCTGTGGGTGATTTGAGGAGAGGCCCCTGGAGATTGAATAGTCTGTCTGGGCTGCTAATAGGATGGATCCCATATACAGGAGACCTAGATTCTGGCTGCATTCTCCACAGGGTCTTTCTGGCACCTATTCCTCTACCTTCCGCTTATACAGGCCTCTAGGGCTCACATAAGGGCTATTCCATCTGGGAAGTACTTTTAAGCCACATCGCCGCGGCGCCCCCACAGTTACATCTTGCTACTACTTCTCCTTGTTGCATGTGGGCCAAGACTGTTAAGTGCAATCTGCAACCTCAGTACGGCCAGTCCTCAGGTGGCACCTCTGCTAGCAGTATGACCTCAGGTCACCAAACCCTGGAAGTGGCCCTTCTGGAGATCCCCGGCTCACCAGACTGGCATGACACCTCTCATCTTTACCCCAGAGCGGGAGAACATGGCCATCCTGACCACTCTGACCCTCTTTCGCCGGCCTCTACGGTATCATTGCTCAACCATACCATTGACGAGATCTTGAGGTCTCCTGGTATGGAGCAGGCCACTCGCCCACATGCTCCCCTGGATAAAGAACTTCACCCAGCCCAGACACAAGACATGTCCCTCATTTTCCAGAAGTTTGCTGAACTGCTAGACAAAGGCTTTGCCCAGACTGCAACAAGGATAACGTCAGAGATCAAATCTGACCTCCATATGCTTGGGGCACACATTGAGGAAGTGGAAACTAAAGTGGATGCCACCGTAGCCTGAGTTAACCAGAACTTTAACATCATACAGGACCTTCACACCCGCCTGGAGGGGGCGTTAGCAAAAATTGATGACTTGGAGAACAGGTCGAGGAGACTTAACTTCAGAATTAGGGGGCTCCCAAAGGAAGTCAAAAACATCCCCGAAGCATTTCTACACAAGAGGGGCGTTCTTGTAACTGGAAGAGTTAAATGATTCCCTACTTCCTAACCATATCCCACGCTGGATTTACTTACAGGTCAGGAATTTCCTACATAACTCCTCCAACATTCCGCTATGGACGCGGAAAACATCCACCCTTGAAGACCTCTGTTCTAAAAAGTCTCCCCAAAGACACATCATCTCCACTCTGTACTCTTCTACATTTGAGAACCTCTCTGCATTCTCGGACTCTGCTTGCAGAGCCTGGGAACAAGACCTCGAAAGGTCTCTATCACCAGAGGAATGGGAACTCATATGCACCTACACCCACAAAGGATCTCTCAATGTGGCCACTCAGGAGTGCAGTTTCAAAATCATGTCTAAATGGTACAGAACACCGGAGCTTCTAAACAAATTCTCAAATACCATTTCAAACAAATGCTGGCGATGTAAGGATTGTATAGGATCCTTCTTTCATATCTGGTGGTCATGCCCCCAAATCCAAAAGTTTTGGAAGATTGTTCATAACTAGAGTTGAGCGAACCCGGACTGTAAAGTTCGGGTCCGTACCGAACTTTGGGGTGTCTGGGACCCGGACCCGGACCCGGACTTTTCAAAAAAAGTCCGGGTCCGGGGTTCTGGTAATTTTAAAGAAAAATCTTAAAAATGCTGTAAAAAAGCCCAGGAAGGTCCTAGAGGTCTGCAAAAGGAAGGAAAATGTGGGTAAGGGTGGGACAAGTGCCCTACAAAGAAATGGGGACAGGGAAATAAGTTTAAATATTTTTAAAAAAATAAAAACATAAAAAATGCAAAAATGGAGATCATCTTCAAAATGGGTCTGAAAAGTATTAATTAACATTAGAGGCCAGAGAACTGTTCTAAAATCATCTTCAAACTGTGTCAAAAAAGTATAAATAAGCCCGGAGTACCCATATAACTGTTCTGCAAAATGTGTGTATCACCTTAAATGAAACCGGGAATAAGTGAACATCTGTTATGCAAACTTATTTAAAGTCTGTGTGTCACTTTAAATGAAACCGGGAATCAGTGCACATCTTTTATTTACACTTCTTTTTCAAGTCTGTGTCACTTTAAATGAAACCATCAATCATTGCACATCTGCTATTCACACACATGTGTTCTGCACCAGAACAGATGTTATTCACAGATTAGATCTGTTCTGCACACTACACATACCAAAGAGGGGCCAAAATCCATTTCACAAGATTTGATAAAAGTCTACACACGTCTTGTCTAGATTAGACACTTATTGTAGACAAGACCACGTCTTGTGTACACACACTTATCGTCTACACGTTACTAACTGCCAATGTAAATTTCACTGTGTCTGAAATTTTTCTTCACATTTATTTTCTACACGTGACTAAGGGCCAAAGTAAATTTCAC
>BLSH010309228.1:0-14072 GCA_018402905.1 Glandirana rugosa
CCCAGAATAATGGATCCACCTTGCGGCTGTGTAATTACATGACACGGTGGGCAAGTGGTTAAGAAAGAAGCACAATCTATGCCCCAAAGAAAGATGATGTTGTGCCGAGTAAATCGATACCCAACATGTCACGCTTTAAAAATGCGCACGCTCATGGAATGGCGGCAAAGTAGTTAAAAATCTCCATAGGCGATGCTGTAAAATGATTTCCAGGTAACACAGATTGGAGTCACAGAGGCTGTAGAATGTTTGCATGGCTCTGACATTGGCGGCGATGCCTCACATGGGTGAATATTGGTTACATTGTGTGAGACTTCCGTGTGCCCTCACTTCTGAGCACGGAGGGAGGGGGCGCTTTAGAGGGTTTTATTTTTTTTACGCTGTCCCTTTAATTGTTTTTTATCACTTTTAGTTTTATTAGAAGAAATAGAACTTCCCTTGTAATAGAAAGAAGGGTGCCAGGTCCTCCTTATGGAGAGATCTGGGGGTCAGAAAGACCTCAAATTTCTCCTTTACCTTTAAAAGCAATAAACTGACTTGAGACTTAGAGGGCTCATTTCATCCTCCTCCTCCTCCTCCTCCTCCTCTGGAAATGTCTGATTATCACAATCAGTATTCCCCGGGGGTGGCACTGCCACTTCTTTACATGTTGGCTTCAGGCGGCTGGCACATGCGCAGCAGGGAGGGTATCACGCGCCCCCATCCTTTGCTATCACGTGACTGACCCGGGGCAGAGCGCTAACGGTTGCGCAGTGGACGTGACCAGCAGCTGAGTGGGCGGAGCCAAGACACAGGCGAGCCGGGGAGGGAGAGCGGTGTTCTGCCGAGATGAGTCTCACTGCGAGATGCGTCCTAGCTGGGTCTGCGCATGCGCAGATCGCCTACAATCGGCAGACACCGCCCCTGAGATCCGCCTACCACAGGACAAGAAAATGTGCCCTCTAACTTTGATCTGTCTGCGCATGCGGCAGATCAGCTGAGCGGAAAATCAGCTGTTCTGCCTGTGCGATCTGCGCATGCGCAGACCCAGCTAGGACGCATCTCGAAGTGAGACTCATCTCGGCAGAACACCCCATTGATCATTGCTGGAGGGGTGGAGTAAGAGGGCGGGATCTGTGCCCACATGGATGGATGTTTACAACAATCCCGCCCCGCCCACAGGATACAATACTTAGGGAAGATTACGGTACGCACGGTACCTCTTACCGGTCACTCCCACTGCAGAGCGCAGCGCCGCCGCCGCTATGTGCGGAGCCACCGAGGAAAGCTGTTCACTCTTCGAGAGCCTGGTGATCACTGCCGCTCTCCCTCCCCGGCTCGCCTGTGTCTTGGCCACGCCCACTCAGCTGCTGGCCACGTCCACTGCGCAACCGTTAGCGCTCTGCCCCGGGTGAGTCACGTGATAGCAAAGGATGGGGGCGCGTGATACCCTCCCTGCTGCGCATGTGCCAGCCGCCAGAAGCCAACATGTAAAGAAGTGGCAGTGCCACCCCCGGGGAATACTGATTGTGATAATCAGACATTTCCAGGGGAGGAGGAGGAGGATGAAATGAGCCCTCTAAGTCTCAAGTCAGTTTATTGCTTTTAAAGGTAAAGGAGAAATTTGGGGTCTTTCTGACCCCCAGATCTCTCCATAAGGAGGACCTGGCACCCTTCTTTCTATTACAAGGGAACTTCTATTTCTTCTAATAAAACTAAAAGTGATAAAAAACAATTAAAGGGACAGCGTAAAAAAAATAAAACCCTCTAAAGCGCCCCCTCCCTCCGTGCTCAGAAGTGAGGGCACACGGAAGTCTCACACAATGTAACCAATATTCACCCATGTGAGGCATCGCCGCCAATGTCAGAGCCATGCAAACATTCTACAGCCTCTGTGACTCCAATCTGTGTTACCTGGAAATCATTTTACAGCATCGCCTATGGAGATTTTTAACTACTTTGCCGCCATTCCATGAGCGTGCGCATTTTTAAAGTGTGACATGTTGGGTATCGATTTACTCGGCACAACATCTTCTTTCTTTGGGGCATAGATTGTGCTTCTTTCCTAACCACTTGCCCACCGTGTCATGTAATTACACAGCCGCAAGGTGGATCCATTATTCTGGGAGGGGGGTACTACAACGTCCTTCCAGAATCACGCTCCCGAGTGCCCCCGGGGATGCGCACCTGGGAGCATCCGTGACCGCCTTGTCCTTATGAGAAGCTAAGGAGACTTGCAGGACAACGCTGCCAACTCAGACACCCGCCTAGCGGATGTGATGGCCACCAAGAATGCCACTTTCTGCGACAATCATAAGGGAATATCCCTGATTTTCTCATATGGCGGTTTCTGCAGCACAGAAAGCACCAAATTCAAATCCCACGGTGCCATAGGCGACCGCACCTGAGGAGCCACATGGCGCACGCCCGGTACAAATGTACGAATCAACGAATGTGACGCCATAGGCCGCTGAAAAAGAATCGCCAGAACCGAAATTTGACCCTTGAGAGTACTCAATGCCAATTTCTTATCCAGGCCCTGCTGCAAAAAAAGCCAGGACCCTGGACACAACGTAAGAGCGGGGGTTCCAACCACCCGACTCACACCAGGCAATATAGGCCTTCCAGGTGCGATGATAAATCTTGCGCGCTTTAACCACTTGCCGACCGCCGATCGGAGATTGACGGCGGCAAAGTGGCTCTGTAACGCAAAACGCCGTCATACGACGGCGGCTGCGATACAGAGATACTGTGAGCGGGCGCGCGCCGCCGGAGGCGCGCGCGCGCGCTCACTGTGTTCGGGGGAGGCCAGGGAGCGGGTGCGGCGACTTCGATTGCCGCCGGCCACCCGCGATGGCCCCCCGGAGCGAATGAGTGGAGGTCCGTGTATGTAAACACGGACCTCCGCTCTGTGTGAGGGGGAAGGGAAGTGATCACAGCCTTCCTGTAAGTGAAGGCTGTGACCACTTCCTTTCCCCAGCTAGGCAAGTCCCCCTACAGTAAGAACACGCCCAGGGAACACAGTTAACCCTTAGAGTGCCCCCTGCAGGTTAACCCCTTCACTGCCAATGGCATTTACACAGTAATCAGTGCATTTTTATAGCACTGATCGCTGTATAAATGCCAATGGTCCCAAAAAAGTGTCAAAATGTTCCGACATGTCCGCTGAAATATCGCAGTACCGCTAAAAATCGCAGATCGCCGCCATTTTTAGTAAAAAATAAAAAAAAATAAAAACCCCAAAAATGAATTCTCATCATCCGTAAACGCGGCCACTTTTGCGCAAACCAATCAATAAACGCCGATTGCCATTTTTTTTATCGCAAATATGATGAAGAATATAAATCGGCCAAAAACGGTGAAAAAAAATGTTTTTTTATATTTTTTTTTTGGATTTGTATTTTAGCAAAAAGTAAGAAATTTGGGTTTTTTTGCAAAATTGTCGCTCTTCTTTTGTTTATAGCGGTGATCAGAAATGACGCAGAGGTGATCAAATACCACCAAAAGAAAGCTCTATTTGTGGGAAAAAAAGGACGCCAATTTCGTTTGGGTACAACGCCGCACGACCGCGCAATTGTCAGTTAAAGTGACGCAGCGCCGAATCGCAAAAAGGGCTCCGGTCCTAAAGCTGGAAATCCTTCCGGTCCTTGAGTGGTTAAGCATGGTAGGGATCACGGAGTCAGTGACACCCCTATCCCTCAACACCTGGGACTCAATAGCCAAGCCGTCAAAGCCAGCGAGGGTAAAGCAGGGTGCAAGATGGGCCCCTGAGACAACAGATCTTCGCGCAGCGGAAAGCACCAGGGAACATCTGCCACCATCCGCACCACGTCAGCGTACCAAGGGCGCCAAAGCCAATTCGGAGCCACCAGGATTGTTGGAATCCCTTCCGCTTCCACCCTGCGCAGTAGCTGTGGTAGAAGCTGGATGGGAGGAAACGCGTACAGGAGCCTATACCGACTCCAAGACACTACCAGAGCGTCCGTGGCGGCCGCCAGGGGGTCTCTCGTCCTGCACACAAAAATTTTCACCTTGTGATTGAACCAAGACGCCATGAGGTCCACATCTGGCGTGACCCACTTGTGGCAAATCTGGCGGAACACTTCTGGATGTAGGGACCATTCCCCCTAATCCAGAGTCTGGCGACTAAGAAAATCCGTCTGCCAATTCTCTACACCCGGAATGTAAATGGCGGAGATCGCCGGCACGTGAAGTTCTGCCCATCGCAGAATGAGAGCCGCTTCCGAGCTCTTCGTTCCGCCCTGATGGTTCACATACACCACTGCTGTGGCGTTGTCCGACTGAACCCGAACTGGGAGGCCGCACAACCTTACCGTCCAGTGGGAGAGACAGAGCCTTATCACTCTCAGCTCCAGCACATTGATTGGAAGGTGAGATTCCTGCGCCGACCAACGGCCCTGAGCAGACAGATGCCCCAACAGGACCCCCCCCCCCTCAGCCCGATAGGCTGGTGTCCGTCGTGACTATCGACCAATTTAGGGGAAGAAATTACTTCCCCAATGTCAGAGCCGGGGCCTGAAGCCACCAGGTCAATGACCCTCTGGTCAGAGGATCCAGTCTGATCAACTGGTCCAGGGACAACGGAGACTTGTCCCAACGAGACAGAATCGCTCGCTGAAGGAGCTGAGTGTGACTCTGGGCGTAAGGTACTGCCTCGGAGGCTGAAACCATGAGCCCCAACACCTGCATACAGAACCATAAGGAGGACCACTGGCGTGACAGCAGGGTTCACACCGCTGCTTGCAGTGTCATTAACTTGGCTGGAGGTAAGAACTCCTTCGCCTGCATCATGTCCAGAATCAGACCCAGGTATTCCAGGTGAAAGGACAGTGTCACTGTCGACTTCTGCAGGATGATCAGCCAGCCGAAGTCCTTCAATGAGGCCATGGTGATAGCCACGTTCTCCTCCAGAGCCGAAGCAGACTCCGCTCTCAGTAGCAGATCATCGAGGTATGCTACCACCGCAATGCCTCTCTGCCTCAGCAGCGCCAGCACCGGGGCCACCAGTTTGGTGAACACCTGAGGAGCCGAGGCCAGACCGAAGGGAAGTACCACAAATTGGTAATGAAGATCTCCCACCGCAAAGCGTAGGAAGCGCTGGTGTCGGAGACAAATGGGAACGTGGAGGTACGCGTCCCTGATATCCAGGGACGCCATGAAGTCCCCTTGGTGCAGGGCAGCCACTACCGAACGGACAGATTCCATCCGGAATTTTCGCGCTTTCACAAAGTGGTTTAGCGCCTTTAGGTCCAGAACTGGACTGACCCCCCCCCTTTTTGGGGACCACGAATAGGTTTGAGTAGAAACCGTGAAACCTTTCCAATTGTGTTACTTGCACGAACACCCCCTGGTCGGAGAGTGCCTGAACAGCCCTTAGGAGGGCCTCCCGATGCCCCTGAGGGAGTCTCAAGTTCGATGGGAAGAACCTGCCTGGGGGTAGACTGCTGAACTCTATCCTGTACCCGGAGGACACCACTTCCTGCACCCACCGGTCGGAAATGCGGGCAGTCCACCTGTCTGCGAACCCAAGAAGACATCCCCCCACCCGAAGTTCGGGCGGGGGCAACCCATCATGCAGAGGAGGCCTTCTCCTCTGTCTTTTCGTTCTTGCATTGCCAGGGTCGTTTACCGGCCCCTGCGGCAGGCTTGCTGGGCTTCAACCCCTTGCCCGCCGCGCCAGGGGCACGAAAAAACCTCTTCTGACCCGAAGAGGCAGGGCCCTGCTTGCGGCGGAACTCCCGCCGCCTGGGCTCTGGAAGTAAAGTACTCTTCCCTCCAGTGAAATCCTTGATGATTTCATCCAACTGTGCTCCAAAGAGACAACCACCCCGAAAGGGAAGATCCATAAGACCTTTCTTGGACGCGTGGTCACCCGACCACGAATGTAACCAGAGCACTCATCTGATAATGACTGCAAAAACAGATATCTTTGACAACATGGGAAGCAGGTTCAGAGTTGCGTCACACAGGTACCGAAGACCCTGAAGCAAATGGTCTACTCTCTGCGACGCCTCAAGCGTCCTGCCACATTCCAAATCAGCCTGCAGCTCCGTCGTACAGTCAGACAGGGATTGCGCCACCATGGCAGACGCCAAGGCCGGCCTCATGGCTGATCCTGCCAACAGAAAAAAGCACCTTCGACACCGCCTCCATCCGCCTATCGGCTGGATCCTTAAAGGAGGGAGACCCTTCCAAAGGAATGGTCGTTGCCTTGTTCAGGCGAGCCACCGGAGGGTCCACTGTGGGGATGCCTACTTCTTCACAAAACTATCCTCAAAGGGATAGTGTAAAGCGAAGCGTTTAGGTAGGGCGAAGGAATTCTGCGGACGCTGCCATTCCTGATAGACCAGGTGGTCAAAAAATTGATCAGAAGGATAAGCCTTGGGTGGCCTAGCAGACCCGCAAACGTATGCAGACTCCTGTGACTCCCCTGCTTGGTCCAGTCACAAGGACGCACGGATATCATTAATCAGTGCAGCCACCAGCGCCTTTTCACGCGCAACCGAGACCCCCTGATCCTCTTCACCGTCCGAGGGAGCCATTTCTGGTTCAGACTCTTCCCCTGAGGAACACGGGGGAGGCGGATGCTTTTTAGGGGCCCCCAGAGCCCTGCTTGGCCCCACCCAGGGGAGGAATTCCACAAAAACTGCTCTCAGCTGGTCCAGGGTCCCCAGTGCAGGTTGCGCTGCCGGTGACACCTCCTCAGAAGGACCTGCAGGGCCATCTGCCATCGCACCACCGGAACTGACAGTCAAAATAGAAATTGATCTGACACCCCCACAATGCAGCCCCACCGCCACCCCACAGAACGCCAGGGAGACCCCAGGAGGACTGCACCCACCACTACCAGCACCCCAGGGAGAGCCCAGCTATACTTGCTGTTTTGCCTCGCAAGCGCTGCTCCCAGCAGGAGTGCTTAAGGACCGCCAGTAAGAAGTCTGCGCCGTCTGTAGTCAGCCACGCTGTCCCAAGTGAAAGAGGAAGCAAAAAACGTCAGCAGCACGTTTTTTTACTCTCCAGGGAATCCAATATGGCCGCCGAAAATGTCCACAAGAGGCCAAAGCCTGTAATGCAGGCCGCGACTACGGCAAAATGGCCGCCGCTGGCACTAGAGGGAAACCTCAGCAAAATGGCCGCGGCAACGGCAAAATGGCGGCGGATCGTCGCATGGCGGTACGAACGCACGGTGTGGGGGGAGGGGGGCGAGGACACCCAGGGTGAGACCACTAGCCAAGCGAACACCCTCCACCGGCCGGCCAAGTCGCTAAAAATTTCCCAGCCCCCCCCCCACTCACCAGTCCGACGGGCGTAGCGGGTAGCCACCAGGTTGCAGACCTTCCTCCCATGCGGAGAGGGATGCTGCAGGCCGTAGGCCCCTGGACAGGATCAGATACGGTCACCAGGCCAGGTGGGGGTCACCCACTGGCCGCCCGCACGGAACAAGCATGATGCGGCAGGCCCCGCCAAGGCTAGGACTAGCTCGCATTGGTCGGCTGCGCTGGGGAAAGTGCAGGATTTAAACTATTCTCTATGCCCCAGCCAGCTTCTAGATAGCAGTCATTAGATAGCTTGAAAAAAATTAAAAAGGCGGTCAAAAAAAAGATGGACCGCAGGTCTCATAATGGAGCCAGGTCTAACTCCTTGCACTAGGCATATTAAAACTGATATGCTAAGCAGAGCAGGGAGGTTATATGAGAGAGAGGACGGCCTCCTGGGAGGGGTCAGCTTGCTTTCTTTCTATGCCTAGTTAACTCCTAGTAGGATGTGCATATAACCCCCTGTCTAATGAAGGGCTGCGTCTGTCAGTGAACGTAAGAGAAAGATCCATAGAAAACTGGGACTTGTAGTTCCTGTATGAAAAGATAGATACATGGATCGCTGGGACCTGTAGTTCCTGTATGAAAAGATAGATACATGGAATGCTGGGACCTGGAGTTCCTGTATGAAAAGATAGATCCATAGAATGCTGGGACTTGTAGTTCCTGTATGAAAAGATAGACCCACAGAATGCTGGGACTTGTAGTTCCTGTATGAAAAGATAGACCCATAGAATGCTGGAACCTGTAGTTCCTGTATGAAAAGATAAATACATGGAACGCTGGGTCCTGTAGTTCCTGTATGAAAACGATAGACCCATAGAATGCAGGGACTTGTAGTTCCTGAATGAAAAGATAGATACATGGAACGCTGGCACCTGTAGTTCCTGTAAGAAAAGATACATGGAACACTGAGACCTGTAGTTCCTGTATGAAAAGATAGATCCATAGAATTCTGGGACCTGTAGTTCCTGTATGAAACGATGGGTCCATAGAATGCTGAAACCTGTAGTTCCTGTATGAAAAGATACATGGAACGCTGGGCCCTGTAGTTCCTGTATGAAAAGATAGATACATGGAATGCTGGGACCTGTAGTTCCTGTATGAAAAGATAGATACATGGAATGCTGGGACCTGTAGTTCCTGTATGAAAAGATAGATCCATAGAATGCTGGGACCTGTAGCTCCTGTATGAAAAGATAGATACATGGAATTCTGGGACCTGTAGTTCCTGTATGAAACAATAGATCCATAGAATGCTGGGACTTGTAGTTCCTGCATGTAAATATAGATACATAGAATGCTTTGGACCTGTAGTACCTGTATGAAAAGATAGATACATGGAACGCTGGGACCTGTAGTTCCTGTATGAAACGATAGATCCATAGAATGCTGGGACCTGTAGTTCCTGTATGAAAAGATAGATACATGGAACACTGGGACCTGTAGTTTCTGTAAGAAAAGATAGATACATGGAATGCTGGGACTTGTAGTTCCTGTATGAAAAGATAGATACATGGAATGCTGGGACCTGTAGTTCCTGTATGAAAGGATAGATTCATAGAATGCTGGGACCTGTAGTTCCTGAATGAAAAGATACATGAAACGCTGGGACCTGTAGTTCCTGCATGAAAATATAGCTACATGCAACGCTGGCACCTGTAGTTCCTGTAAGAAAAGATACATGGAACACTGGGACCTGTAGTTCCTGTATGAAAAGATAGATACATGGAATGCTGGGACCTGTAGTTCCTGGATGAAAAGATACATGGAACGCAGGGACCTGTAGTTCCTGTAAGAAAAGATAGATCCATAGAATTCTGGGACTTGTAGTTCCTGCATGAAAATATAGATACAAGGAACACTGAGACCTGTAGTTCCTGTATGAAACGATAGATCCATAGAATGCTGGGACTTGTAGTACCTGTATGAAAAGATAGATACATGGAATGCTGGGACTTGTAGTTCCTGTATGAAAAGATAGATACATGGAACGCTGGGACCTGTAGTTCTTGTATGAAAAGATAGATCCATAGAATGCTGGGACTTGTAGTTCCTGTATGAAAAGATAGATACATGGAACGCTGGGACCTGTAGTTCCTGTATGAAAAGATAGATCCATAGAATGCTGGAACCTGTAGTTCCTGTATGAAAAGATAGATCCATAGAATTCTGGGACTTGTAGTTCCTGGATGAAAAGATAGATCCATAGAATGCTGGGACTTATAGTTCCTGCATGAAAATATAGATACATGGAACGCTGGGACCTGTAGTTCCTGTATGAAACAATAGATCCATAGAATGCTGGGACCTGTAGTTCCTGTATGAAAAGATAGATCCATAGAATGCTGGGACTTGTAGTTCCTGCATGAAAATATAGATACAAGGAACACTGAGACCTGTAGTTCCTGTATGAAACGATAGATCCATGGAATGCTGGGACTTGTAGTACCTGGATGAAAAGATAGATACATGGAACGCTGGGACCTGTAGTTCCTATATGAAAAGATAGATCCATAGAATGCTGGGACCTGTAGTTCCTATATGAAAAGATACATGGAACGCAGGGACCTGTAGTTCCTGTATGAAAAGATAGATACATGGAACGCTGGCACCTGTAGTTCCTGTATGAAATGATAGATCCATAGAATGCTGGGACCTGTAGTTCCTGTATGAAAAGATAGATCCATAGAATTCTGGGACTTGTAGTTCCTGCATGAAACTATAGATACATGGAACGCCGGGACCTGTAGTTCCTGTAAGAAAAGATAGATACATGGAACGCTGGTACCTGTAGTTCCTGTGTGAAACGATAGATCCATAGAATGCTGGGACCTGTAGTTCCTGTATGAAACGATAGATACATGGTACGCCGGGACCTGTAGTTCCTGTATGAAAAGATAGATACATGGAACACTGGGAACTGTAGTTCCTGTATGAAACGATAGATCCATAGTATGCTGGGACCTGTAGTTCCTGTATGAAAAGATAGATACATGGAACGCTGGGACCTGTAGTTCCTGTATGAAACGATAGATCCATAGAATGCTGGGACTTGTAGTTCCTGCATGAAAACATAGATACATGGAACACTGGGACCTGTAGTTCCTGTAAGAAAAGATAGATACATGGAACGTTGGGAACTGTAGTTCCTGTATGATACAGTAGATCCATAGAATGCTGGGACTTGTAGTTCCTGCATGAAAATTAAGATACATGGAACGCTGGGACCTGAAGTTCCTGTAAGAAAAGATACATGGAACGCTGGGACCTGTAGTTCCTGTATGAAACGATAGATCCATAGAATGCTGGGACCTGTATTTCCTGTATGAAAAGATAGATCCATAGAATGCTGGGACTTGTAGTTCCTGCATGAAAATATAGATACATGGAATGCTGGGACCTGTAGTTCCTGTAAGAAAAGATAGATACATGGAACGCTGGGACCTGTAGTTCCTGTAAGAAAAGATAGATACATGGAACGCTGGGACCTGTAGTTCCTGTATGACGATAGATCCATAGAATGCTGGGACTTGTAGTTCCTGCATGAAAATATAGATACATGGAACGCTGGGACCTGTAGTTCCTGTATGACAAGATAGATACATGGAACGCTGGGACCTGTAGCTCCTGTATAAAACGATAGATCCATAAAATGCTGGGACCTCTAGTTCCTGTATGAAAAGATAGATCCATAGAATGCTGGGACTTGTAGTTCCTGCATGAAATTATAGATACATGGAATGCTGAGACCTGTAGTTCCTGTAAGAAAAGATAGATACATGGAACGCGGGGACCTGTAGTTCCTGTATGACGATAGATCCATAGAATGCTGGGACTTGTAGTTCCTGCATGAAAATATAGATACATGGAACGCTGGGACCTGTAGTTCCTGCATGAAAATATAGATACATGGAACGCTGGGACCTGTAGCTCCTGTATAAAACGATAGATCCATAAAATGCTGGGACCTCTAGTTCCTGTATGAAAAGATAGATCCATAGAATGCTGGGACTTGTAGTTCCTGCATGAAAATATAGATACATGGAACGCTAGGACCTGTAGTTCCTGTATGAAACGATGGATCCATGGAACGCTGGGACCTGTAGGTACTGTATGAAAAGATAGATCCAGAGAATGCTGGGACCTGTAGTTCCTGTATGAAAATATAGATACATGGAACGCTGGGACCTGTAGTTCCCGTATGAAACGATAGATCCATAGAATGCTGGGACTTGTAGTACCTGGATGAAAAGATAGATCCATAGAATGCTGGGACTTGTAGTTCCTGCATGAAAATATAGATACATGGAACGCTGGGATCTGTAGTTCTTGTATGAAAAGATACATGGAACGCTGGGGCTTGTATTTCCTGTATGAAACTATAGATCCTAAGAATGCTGGGACTTGTAGTTCCTGCATGAAAATATAGATACATGGAACGCTGGGACCTGTAGTTCCTGTATGAAACGATAGATCCATGGAATGCTGTGCCCTGTAGTTCTTATATGAAAAGATAGATCCATAGAATGCTGGGACTTGTAGTTCCTGTATGAAAATATAGATACATGGAACGCTGGTACCTGTAGTTCCTGTATGAAACGATAGATCCATAGAATGCTGGGACTTGTAGTTCCTGTATGAAAATATAGATACATGGAATGCTGGTACCTGTAGTTCCTGTAAGAAAAGATAGATACATGTACTGCTGGGACATGTAGTTCCTGTATGAAACGATAGATGCATAGAATGCTGGGACTTGTAGCTCCTGTATGAAAAGATAGATACATGGAATGCTGGGACCTGTAGTTCCTGTATGAAAAGATGGATACATGGAATGCTGGGACCTGCAGTTCCTGTATGAAACAATAGATCCATAGAATACTGGTACCTGTAGTTCCTGTATGAAAAGATAGATCCATAGAATTCTGGGACTTGTAGTTCCTAGATGAAAAGATAGATCCATAGAATGCTGGGACCTGTAGTTCTTGTATGAAAAGATAGATCCATGGAACGCTGGGACCTGTAGTTCCTGTATGAAACGATAGATCCATAGAATGCTGGGACCTGTAGTTCCTGTATGAAAAGATAGATCCATGGAACGCTGGGACCTGTAGTTCCTGTAAGAAAAGATACATGGAACGCTAAGACCTGTAGTTCCTGTATGAAACGATAGATCCATAGAATGCTGGGACCTGTAGTTCCTATATGAAAAGGTAGATACATGGAACGCCGGGACCTGTAGTTCCTGTATGAAAAGGTAGATACATGGAACGCTGGGACCTGTAGTTCCTGTATTAAACGATAGATCCATAGAATGCTGGGACCAGTAGTTCCTGTATGAAAAGATAGATACATGGAACGCTGGGACCTGTATGTCCTGTATGAAAAGATACATGGAACGCTGGGACCTGTAGTTCCTGTATGAAACGATAGATCCATAGAATGCTGGGACTTGTAGTTCCTGCATGAAAATATAGATACATGGAACGCTGGGACCTGTAGCTCCTGTATGAAACGATAGATCCATAGAATGCTGGGACCTGTAGTTCCTGTATGAAAAGACAGATCTATAGAATGCTGGGACCTGTAGTTCCAGTATGAAAGGATACATGGAACGATGTGACCTGTAGTTCCTGTATGAAAAGATACATGGAACGTTGGGACCTGTATGAAACGATAGATCCAAAGAATGCTGAGACTTGTAGTTCCTGCATGAAAATATAGATACATGGAACTCTGGGACCTGTAGTTCCTGTATGAAAATATAGATACATGGAATGCTGGGACCTGTAGTTCCTGTATGAAAATATGGATACATGGAACGCTGGGACCTGTAGTTACAGTATGAATAGAGCCATAGAATGCGGGGACTTGTAGTTCCTGCATGAAAATATAGATACATGGAACGCTGGGACTTGTAGTTCCTGTATGAAAAGACAGATACATGGAACGCTGGGACCTGTAGTTCCTGCATGAAAATATAGATACATGGAATGCTGGGGCCTCTAGTTCCTGTATGAGACGATAGATCCATAGCACGCTGGGACTTGTAGTTCCTGCATGAAAATATAGATACATGGAACGCTGGGACTTGTAGTTCCTGTATGAGACGATAGATCCATAGCACGCTGGGACTTGTAGTTCCTGTATGAGACGATAGATCCATAGCACGCTGGGACTTGTAGTTCCTGCATGAAAATATAGATACATGGAATCCTGGGACCTGCAGTTCCTGTATGAAAAGATGGATTGCTGGGACTTGTAGTTCCTGTATGAAAACATAGATATATGGAATGCTGGGACCTGTATTTCCTGTATGAAAAGATAGATACATGGAATGCTGGGACTTGTAGTTCCTGTATGAAAACATAGATACATGGAACGCTGGGACCTGTAGTTCCTTTATGAAACGATAGATCCATAGAATGCTGGGACTTGTAGTTCCTGCATGAAAATATAGATACATGGAACGCTGGGACCTGTAGCTCCTGTATGAAACGATAGATCCATAGAATGCTGGGACCTGTAGTTCCTGTATGAAAAGACAGATCTATAGAATGCTGGGACCTGTAGTTCCAGTATGAAAGGATACATGGAACGATGTGACCTGTAGTTCCTGTATGAAAAGATACATGGAACGTTGGGACCTGTATGAAACGATAGATCCAAAGAATGCTGAGACTTGTAGTTCCTGCATGAAAATATAGATACATGGAACTCTGGGACCTGTAGTTCCTGTATGAAAATATAGAT
>BLSH010309261.1:157603-167923 GCA_018402905.1 Glandirana rugosa
TAAAATATAGTACGGAACTAAATGGCACGTGAAACAATGTTCGGTTGGGTAGTTACAAACGGGTTGGACTCATCGTGAAAGGCTGACGTCGGTTGGCCCTACAGTATATGTAGTCCAGAGGTCCCAGTAATCAAACGTACAAATCGGAGATTCGGTTATAAATTGACTATACAGTGTGAAACGATCCAGATGTTTTCTAGGCCCCGATCTCGGGTATCGTCACTTCATTTCTTTCAGTATGCGAACCCGCCCGTATGTGTACATATAGTATATGTCATAGAGTGTTTTCAACTTTTGTGAGATACTGTATATGATATACATGTGTATGCCCGCCCAAGCGTATGACTTTCTTTACTTCACTGCTATGGGCTCTAGCCCCGGATCTTTTGTAGACCTAGCAAAGTGTGACATATCAGTTAAATATTGGCTTAGAGGCTAAACATGCAAACTAATGACCCTGGAGACCTGATGTATATGACATCCCGGTTGGCTGCAGTCGGAAAGTGCTACTCAGGTTGGGCAAACATTGATGGGTTGGCTTGTAACAAAGTGCACGGTAAATCAAGGCATGATATAAAATTAATCTAGGTACAGTGTTGCATGACAGAATAATTGTCAAACTATCACAGCACTGAAAAACAAAAAATGGCCTGGTTTGCATTTTTGCTTATGTTTTGTGTGTGTCGGGGGCTAGCCCCACAACGTATAGTGAGGAAACTATCCTGTTTAGTTTAGCGCCGGATGGCAAGGACTTATTTCTGTTTTGTTTGTTTTTACCTGCAAACCATATTTACAAAAATAAACCTAGCAAGCCACCAAATTTTAAAGAAAGTGCCTGCACACTGACTGTTTTCTTAGGAAAGATGATCCCCAAGAACTGATCAATTGGAAAAACATTTTAGTACTAAGTGCCTGAATGCAATTTTGCAGGAGGAATACTATATATAAATCAATAATTTTAAATAAAACATATTTAAGCTTATTTTAAATACGTTTACAATGAAGTGTAAAAAAGTACATACATAGTAATGTTGTTTCAACAGCATATCATTTAGTTAATTCTGAATACATTTAGGCAAAATAATTTTCTTTTAATGTAGGACCCCAACCAAAACTTTATTTTTATGAGTAGAGTGAGAGGGGTTAGAGTCATGCAAGATTATGACTCCATCCCACAGTGTAAATGAGCCAATTCTTAACCCAGAAAAACTCTACAAGTGCAGTCATTGCTATGGAAAACTGTGCAACTTTAATTGCTGCTATTACAACTACAGTATTACCTATGTCATTGCATATATTGGCATTTGAACTAGTACAAAAGTCCTGATTTCTACTTAATTTACAGCTGAACTCTGGGCAGAAACTTTTTTTATGTGTAATTGCTAGTGGTTTCATACCTTCAGCCAGTATGTTGTCCATTTATTTTTCCAGTCCATATTCTTTGAGAAAATAGACATGCATTATTTAAATCATATGGGTTCTTTGCCTATGATATCCGGTTTTTAAGACCGCTATGCCATGCATTCCCCTGGCCATCTATCTTGTCTCTGCCATGCTATAGTTCTTTACAGCGAACAGTGGCACAGTTTCATCCCTACTTGCTGTAGTGGGTGGACCTGAGAGTCTGAGACTCCTGATCTGAACCACCCACTGATGTAGCATTATTAGAATGGCAGCCCAAGGGACTCCTGGTCTGTCCCGCCTCCTATGAGGTCATGGGAGCCAGGACAGACCAGGAGTCTCCTCCACTCTCTCAGCACCACTGGCTCGCAGTCCCCTCTCTAATTCATCCCCAAGGAGTTCTATCGGGTTGAGGTCAGGACACTGTGTAGCTTAGTCAAGTTCCTCCATCCCAAAGTCCCTCATCCATGTCTTTATGGAGAAAAGAAACGACTGCACCTCAAAGGAAGTCCAAAAAAGTATCTTCGTTTATTGAAGCATCAAATGGCATGGTACAGGATGAACCAAGTCAAAGGGAGATGCGTTTCACACTTAACTGTGCTTATTCATTGCCACTTTTTCGGACTTCCTCTGAGGTGCAGTCGTTTCTTTTCTACATTGCCAGACGGAGACAAGCTGTTTCTAGCACTCATTGGGGTCCGCCCTGCCAGAACCCATTCACCTGGAGCAGTGGTACTCACCTTTCTATTACATGTCTTTATGGACCTTGTGTGTGCACTGGTACGCAGTCATGTTGGATCAGGAAGGGGCCATCTCCAAACTCTTCCAAGTTGGGAGCATGAAATTGTCCAAAATGTCTTGACATGCTGACACCTTAAGAGTTCCCTTCACTGGAACTAAGGGGCCAAGTCCAATCCCAGGCCATAATCCCCCCTTTGGGATTAATTCGACCGGAGACTGCAAGCCAGACCTTCTTGTCCAACATCAGTGCCTGACCTCACAAATGCGCTTCTGAAAGAATGGTCAGCATTCCCATAGAAACACTCCTAAACCTTGTGGACAGCCTTCCCAGAAGAGCTGAAGCTGTTATAGCAGCAAATGGTGGGCCAACTCCATATTGAATCCTACAGACTAAGACTGGGATGCCATTAAAGTTCATGTGCAAGAGGGGCATGGCCGAGCGAGGCATGTAGAAGGACATGCAGACAAGAGCTCTGCCAATTATCCTGTCTAATCCGGACTATAGGACTGCCATCCTTCACACTATGTTGTAGAAATTTAGGATATGTTAATTATGTATTGTCACAGTGTCTCCCAGTGTCGGTTTACCGGTATTCGCTGTGTATAGCAAATAAGGCTTTAACCGATATTGAGGACAGGCCACTTACAATGGAAACCTTCCATTATTTGGTAACCACATGCTACCCGCCCGATCATCCCAGCCAGCAGGCTCTCTGAGTGGTTAATGCTGGAGCGAACGCCGGTCCGGATCTTTGAGGTGCGATGCACGTTCTGTGGCGCGGGTGTATTACCGTCAATTGGGGGGCCCCTGTATTATGTATAGATTGATCTGCTTGGCGGCGATGTACAGGGTGGGCCATTTATATGGATACACCTTAATAAAATGGGAATGGTTGGATATATTAACTTCCTGCTTGTGGTACATTAGTATATGTGAGGGGGGAAACTTTTCAAGATGGATGGTGACCATGGCGGCCATTTTGAAGTCGGCCATTTTGAATCCAACTTTTTTTTCAATAGGAAGAGGGTCATGTGACACATCCAACTTATTGGGAATTTCACAAGAAAAACAATGGTGTGCTTGGTTTTAACGTAACTTTATTCTTTCATGAGTTATTTACAAGTTTCTGACCACTTATAAAATGTGTTCAATGTGCTGCCCATTGTTTTGGATTGTCAATGCAACCCTCTTCTCCCACTCTTCACACACTGATAGCAACACCGCAGGAGAAATGCTAGCACAGGCTTCCAGTATCCATAGTTTCAGGTGCTGCACATCTTATCACTCGTATCTTCACAGCATAGACAATTGCCTTCAGATGACCCCAAACATAAAAGTCTAAGGGGGTCAGATCAGGAGACCTTGGGGGGCCATTCAACTGGCCCACGACGACCAATCCACTTTCCAGGAAACTGTTCATCTAGGAATGCTCGGACCTGACACCCATAATGTGGTGGTGCACAAAAAAAATTGCATTTTTTGTTTCATTAGATCAAAGTGGGAATCTCAGTGGCCATTATTTTGGGGTTTTTTTGGGGGTTTTTTCCCCTCATTCTAAACAGTGTGCCTTTTCTTTTTCTTTGTAATGAGAAAGAAAAGGGGGGAGATAATGGTGGTGAGAATGACAATTTTCAAACTAACAATACTAACCTCTCTAATTCTAACCAAGTTTGTGACCTAGTAGGACGACATGGACCATACCAGGTTCAGCTGAAGACACCAACCTCCCTAAAGCTTGAGGGACGAGAAAACGGTATCTATGCCAGCCACTGCAAGAAGCTGCTCAACCACATCAACGACTGAGGAGTATCTTTTTATTTAAATTATTTAGCTTAATGTATTTTAGCAGGGGTAACATAAAAAAACATTCCAACTTGTTTTTTAAATGCACCTCCAACTAGCTAATACAGTGAACAGGACCCACTGCTGGGTATGCTCTAGGCCTTTACCGAGCCTCAATACTCCGGCAGTGGCAGCAGTACAGACATGGATGTGTATGTACATGTGTATATATATATATATATATATGTAGGTATATATGATGTTCATATTGGTAACAGCAAACAGAAGAAAAAAAAATAGCAAAGATCTCAAAAAGACACAAACTAACTTAACGATACATTTCTAGAATATAAAATTAGTACAGTTTCAACATTAGCTCTGGTTCTTGCCCCTCCCTCACAAAACCAGTATGGGTATCCGGACAACTAAGTGTCCCACAAGTGTGCTTTAACTTTAAGTTTGGGAAGAGGAATAGTTTTGTAGGATCCACGGTTTGTGAGAAAGATATAACAGTCAATCTTATGAATTAGACCCCCAGCTTTTTCTAGTAGCACCAATAGACTAGATTACATCTGTTGGTAGGAAGAGTGTGACATACAGACTGAGGGAGGAATCCCCCAGACTGTCCTGTTATTGCGCAATGCACGGGACCGTTAGAGTCCCCCTGTGCGACTTTAACAGGCCCCTACTACTTCTTATGCAGTTCCACCGCTTATAAGTTAATACCCCCTAATGCGAGCATGGTGAAACTCGTCCCAGCATCTTACATTGTGGCCGTTCGTTATGATCTGATGGCACGAGAAAAGGTAAGAATGGCAGGGACAGCTCAAAGGGAATTGTTAACCAACTCCAACAAGGCCTGGGCATGGTTTCCTGCTTGGACAGAGTGGGGGTTGAACTTAGGAAACGATTGAACAATTTCTCATCCATTGTGGATGGGGTGTTCAATGAAACCTTGAAGCTGTGAGGGAGATCTCACAGGAACAGCGACAGAGTCTATTACAGGAAAAGATGACACTAGATTATCTTTCAGCGCAAAAGGGGGGTTTCTGTGAGTTCATAGAAGAAGACTGTTGTACCTGGATGACAGGCACTAGTGACAAGGTCCAAGTCCATATGGATAAAGTTAGGTCCCTGATAGGGAGAGCCAGAGCTATAGCCAGTGAAGGTTGGAATCCTTTCTAAAGGGGTTAGGAGATTTTGGGGAGTTCTTGTTTTTCATTGGATCCTGGTTGAAGGAAGTAGGGGTATTTATACTCATGTTGTTTTGTTTCTATTCCTTCTATATGCCATGATGAGATGTTCCTGCTGCCTGATGTACCAGATGCTGAGGATTCCAGCGATCACTATAATCCCCACGTCATGCTTTCCTTCGGAGTCATCCCTCCCGAAGAATACGTGTCAACCATGGTTTTCTTTTGTTCATACTCCTTTACTTTAATTTTTGGACTCAATGGATGGACTGAATGTTTCATTTTTATCTTTTTTGATTGGACTGGTGTTCGTGTTTAGAAGATGATCAAGATTCATCGAGGGACACATGGGAGCATATGACAAGAGGAGGAACTGTTGTAGAAATTTAGGATATGTTAATTATGTATTCTCACAGAGTCTCCCAGGGTCGGTTTACCGGTATTCGCTGTGTATAGCGAATATGGCTTTAACCGATATTGAGGACAGGCCACTTACAATGGAAACTGAGTGGGAAGAAGGAACAGCCATTTTAGGTATGAATCAAATATATATTTGATATAAAGTACATTGGTGATAAAGCAGATGATGTTACATTTTTTATTTCCTTCCTATGTGAAAATGCCAGTTTAACTCTAGTTCTATACCCCGTAATTTGCAAGATTGCTATCTCAGCATGACAACCTGTTCAAACAAAAAGCCTGGAAGTGGCAAGACTATGTGAATGGCCATCTACATATCAAAAGAAGTCATCAGAGAATCAAATGGACTTCAAAGAGTAGTTAGCTAGGTGCCAACCCCCTTTCAGAATGTATAAATTGTATTACAATTGTAGCCAAAGCAGAACAATTCTTTGAGACCATTGCCATGTTCTTCATTGTTCTCCCTGACTGTGGCTAGCTACAGCCTTGTATAATAAATGTTTATTCTTCAATCTGGCTTCAGCAGTCAAAATGTTACTGAAACCTAAGAGAATGAGGTTTCCCCTACAGAAACCTTCCATTATTTGGTAACCACATGCTACCCGCCCGATCATCCCGGCCAGCAGGTGCTCTGAGTGGTTAACGCTGGAGCGAGTGCCGGTCCGGATCTTTGAGGTGCGATGCACGTTCTGTGGCGCGGATGTATTACCGTCAATCGGGGGACCCCTGTATTATGTACAGATTGATCTGCTTGGCGTCAATGTACTTGCGGTATGGAATCAGTATTGCCTTTTCTGTAAGGATAATGATCTGTAAGCTTTCTGTCGCATCTGATCAATGTGGCAGAAATCTACAGCTATATTCCTCTGTGCATAATTTACCCTTTAATGGAACAGTAGTATAATCACTATGAGATATAGTTCATAGAGCTGTATTTGATAGTGATTTGTTGTAATGGCAATTCGGGCTTTGCATGCATGGCGTTTTGCTTGGAGGGCCTCTGTGAGATAACGCGTTGGTTTCAATGGAAGCCATGTTTCCGGCCAGTCATTCTACATGCATGCACACCTCTTCTATTGTATCGTGTGAATATAAACAAGTGTGTCATTGGTTGTTGTTTTGTATTGAGCTCATGTCATGTGACTGTGCCTTGGAGGCTGATTGTGAAGCCACCAGGTCTTTTTGTTATCCCTGTCTTAGTCATATGAATTAAAGCAACAAACATTGCTAGGCAGGACCGTTTTTCGAGCTTGCAATGTGAGAACAGCTATAGTGTCTGTCTTACTTGCTTTAACACGAGTGCACTCAAATGCATTATGCAAAAGAGCTGAAAAGTGCGCTTATTAGCACAAGCGAAATATAATGCATACAAGGTATTAAATTTGCCCTCACAACTACCACCCCGGGAAAGATATCCCTGTGCTTTTCTGAGTCTCCTCTACAAAGTGAAGGTAATATTTTGGTGATCCGCCATGGCTAAGCACTTCCATGGCCTGCGAGGCCCGCTAGACATGCTGGCCCAAGATGGCGGCCTCCAGCCCGGCTTGGCTAAAGAAGCGGCCCAGCATCTCTTCTCTAAATAGGGGAAAGACCCCCCGCAGCCCTCAGTGTCCAGCAAATCTGATCCGGATGAGGATTTGGGGGATCTAAATGACACCCTGCCGTTCCCGTAATGTCCTCTGTATTGTTAGGCCTTGAGCACCACCAGGCCTCTGACATGACGGCGCTCACACAGCACTTCCCCACAGACCCTGAACCAACATTGAGGGATACACTGGCTGCTGTTACTGTTGACGGGCATATTGCTATGCTTGAGGATAAATGGCAACCATTACAGAAGGATGTAAAATATGTTCATTCCATGGCCTCTACTAATGCCGCCCACTTGGAGGATATGGAAAACCGCCTTCGCAGAAATAAGGTGTGCTCGGTGGGAGAGCAGAAGGCAAAAACCCTGTGGCATTCATAGAGGCTTGGTTGTCTGAGACTTTTGGGCGTAATGCCTTTTCAACAATGTTTGCAGTGGAAAGGGCCCACGGGGTCCCAATGCGGGCCCCACCGCAGGGGGCGCCACCTCACCCCTTCCTGTTTCGCCTCCTCAATTACAGGGATAGGAACACATATTGTCCAAGGCCAGAACAACTGTCTCCATGAAAGTGGACAATGCAGAAAATCTCTCTCTTCCCTGATTTCTCAGTGGTAAAAGGCAAATAGATAAATTTATGGATATCAAGAAACACCTGCGGAACCTGAACATCCAATACTTTATGCTATATCCAGCAGTTGAAAATTCTGGCTAACGGCTCATCCCATTTCATTACACTCCCATCTCTGCGATGAACTGGCTGAATAGAGAGGAACGCAATCTGTTGCAACGACAGCCCGAGGGGTGATGACTACTACCTTTTTCTTCATACACTGGTGCTTTCATCTACATTGGGCCTTACAGCGGAGTAAGTTGTAACTGTTTGTTTCTCCTTTTCATGGCCTTCTTTTGCTTCCATGCACTGTACGTAGGTGACCCCCAGCCTCTGGTTCCCCTTTAAGCTGTTAAGCTTGACACCAACTGCAAGGATTATATGCCCCCTGGGCTACTTTCTTGCCCTGCCCCCCACGCCCCCGAGATTATGGTCCTGAGTGAACTTCTTCCTCCTCACGTTGAGGAGCATTACATGATTCAATGGGTCCCGTTGAACTGGAACTGTGTACACTGTCTGTGCCATTTTTTTTTTCTTTTTTTTACTCTTTTAATCCCGATATTTTTTTTTACCTTTTTTCATGCTATTGGGTCTGAACTAGTCTGATCAATTACTACTCATTCCATGTCTGAACGGTAGAGGGAGCTCTGATCCTGTTCCTTTTTCTTTACTGGGAAGCAGTGTGTTCATTAGTACATGCCTAGCTGAATTACTGTTTCAATTGCTAACTTACCATATAAATGATGTTCCTCCAAAAAATGTGAGCCCCTACAGAGCCCCCCTATGCTTTATCTGTAGTCACCGCGGCCACTCGCTCTGAAAAGGGTTCGCCCATTCTCTCCTGGATTATGCCGGGGCTGGGCTTAGCAAAACTAAAAGAAGTGCTATATTCAAATTTGTCTCGAGGATGCACCCACATATTGTCTGCCTCCAGGAAATCCACCTTCTTCAATCTCGCAAATTTCCTGTACAAATACACTTCACATATTCCTCTTTCTCTCGAGGTGTGAGTGTACTGATCGCTAAGGATATCTCTTTTTAGTGTTTGATGAAGCAGGTTGACGGGGAGGGTAGATACGTGTTCCTACTTGTACCCTGGAGGGTTTTTTATGTATCATTTCCGCTATGTATATCCCTCTGCCCTTCTCCTCAGACACGCTAAAGAAGCTTGCTTGGGGTACTCGTCTTAGCTATCGGGGATTTTAATAATGTTATTGACCCCTCTTTGGACCAGCGAACCCTCATCCTGAGGGATAGTCAAGTCCCGTCCCATAAAACCCCTTTTGCCACTTTACTTTCAGAAATGGGTCTGAGAGATGTTTGGAGGGAGCGCAATGTTGATGCCAAAATGTTACTCCTGCTATTCTGCCTCACACGGAGGCCTGTCTAGAATAGATATGGGTATAGGTAACAATGTCTAGCTTCCACATGTCCTTGATACCGTATATGAACCCCACCTCCTGTTGGATCACTCTCCATTCTGGGTGCGGGTGGCCACTGTGGCTTCCATGGCTAAACCACTATGGAGAGTTAATCCATTTTGGCGAACTCTGTTCCCTGCCTCTGACCCTATATCAGGTGCATTGCGGGAGTTCTTCCGCTCAATGCTCTCTCTACCAATGACAGAAAACAAGAGAAAAAGGAAGGCGCACACACCTAGTGCATTACCAAAAATAATTTTGTTAAAATTGATAGCAAGAGAGAGTACTCACAAAGGGTCAGGAGTTGAGAAGTAGTGGGTGCACAACCTGTGCAGACAGAGTAAAAGCTGACGCGTTTCGGGGAGCACCCCCTTCCTCAGAGCTTTGCTTAGGATAATATGGGGTTCTGATAAAGCATTTTTACGTGGTCTTATTATACGGGAGATTACTGGTATAAAATGTAAATCTAGGGAATGGGAGGATACTGTCTGCCTAGAACTACAGCTTAGGGAGGAGGCTCTGGTATCTGACCCTACCCAGGTAAACCATGACCGTTGGATTGAAGCCCAATCTATATATAATAAGGTGGTGTTGTCAGCAGTGGAGAAAAAGAGATATTTCTTACAACAAACCTATTATGAAGAGGGGGAAAGCACAGGCCACTTGTTGGCTATGGCCGCCAAAGCGCAACAAGATACTAATGTCTAGAATTGAGCGAACACCTGGACGTTCGGGTTCCGCTGGTCTGTCCGAACTTCGGGACAAAGTCCGGGTCCGGGTCCGGACGGAACCCGAACGATCGCACGGACAACGAACCCCATTGAAATCAATGGGGACCCGAACTTTTAGGCACAAAAATGGCTGTAGGAAAGTCCTGGAAAGCCCCAGAGGGCTGCAAAAGGAAGTAAAATGGGGGTAAGGGTAGGGCAAGTGCCCTACAAAAAAATGGGGACAGGGAAATAACTTTAAATATTTAAAAAAAAATAAAAACATAAAAAATGCAAAAATGGAGGTGAATGTGGATCATCTTCAAACTGTGTCTGAAAAGTATCAATTAACGGTAGAAGCCATATAACTGTTCTAAAATCATCTTCAAACTAGGGCAAGTGCCCTACAAAAAATGGGGAGAGGGAAAATAAATTAAAATCAAATAAAAAAAATGG
>BLSH010309261.1:171393-196335 GCA_018402905.1 Glandirana rugosa
TCCCGTCTCGACATATTTATAGTCCTGAACTAATTCTTTATATTTTGAAACTCTTTGACTAGAGTATATACGTCAAGGAGATACATACATCGACAAACGGACTTCAGGTCGAAATTGTAGGAATAGTCCTATTGGTCTTAGAGGGTTGACAATTCTAACATTGACGAAGATGTAAATGTGACAGGATGATTTATTATAGTGACACAAAATGTATTACCAGAAGACATATTGAGCGTGTAATATAGAGAGTTAAAAAAATTGTAATATAAAGATAAATAGTCTTATAAACTGACGCCACACCAGTTCGACCCCAGTGGAGAACAGTGTACCACACCGGACATAGGAGATGTGACGCATGTTAAAAAAATTGAGAGATATAATGTGCGAGTTATACAGAAGACCATTATGTAAAACACAGTGATATTATTTAGTAGGACAGTGTAAATGTAGAAGCAGTTACAATCTTAACAGTTGGGAGATTCTGGTTATCCTGATAAGGATGTTAAAGCTGGACTTCAGGCAAACAGCTACATACATAGAGGAACTGCATATATGAGATCAGTTTCTCAAAGTTTTATATTTCTTAATCAAGTCCTGATATTTATACAGCTCTGCCCTACCTTGCAGGTAAGTGGACCTTCACCCCCTTCCACTACTTCCCTCCACTCCACCCTCCTTCCATCCTCTGTAGGCATCGCACTGTTTCGTTTTTTTACCTCTTTTTAGGCAAAAATGTCCGGCCCCACCTCTCTATGCATGTCATTTGCCTTAGGCAAATGACGTACACACTACCTTGCTGCGCCTCCCCGGATATGCATGTCACATATCCCAGGAGGCATAGCCTTCCATTCAGAAAAGAGGGAGGGGGCAGGCCCATAAGCGCATCATCGGGAGGCCCTACTGCTGAACCAGAAAGAGCTTCTCGATGTCAGAAAGAACATGATGGTGCTGGACAGGGCTGTGGCCGGGCATGAGAGGATCTCAGCGTGACATTGTTGGATCCACTGGGTGGGTGAGTATCTGAAATGTGCAGATACCATCTTAAGGTAAGCGGGGGTGAATAAAATGGGGTGGGGGTGGGTGCAGATATGATTGAAGGTTCACTTTCATGTACAGGTCTCCTCTCGACCTTGTGACTGGAAGGTGAATGGAGATGCAGCACACCGTTGAGCTCATCTCTCTGTCAGTATGCTCTCTCCTCTAATAGAATTCTCTTGCTCATGCACTGCAGCATATTTGATTGTCTCCTAGTGCTACTCCTCCTCTCTCTGTGAACTGTGATGTTCAGACAATAGAGTAGACTGCAAAATGCTAATATGATACTAAAGAAGTCTGGGCATCCCAAAACTGAGTGAGAAAACATAGTGACACACTGTATCCTAGGGGGTTAAGACAGAGAACTGATGCATTTCATAGACCTCCCCCCCCATCCCCCACTCTCAAAGTTTGAGCAGTTTAGTTGAGTAAACCTTACTCAGAGTGTCTGCCAACTTCCAAAGAGTTCCATTAAGCCTCATAAATAATGCTACCATCAACATTACTTAAAGAGGAGTTCCACCAATTTAAAAGTCAGCAGCTACAAAAAGTGTAGCTGCTGACTTCAAATAAACAGACACTCACCTGTCCCCCAGTCCAGAGATGCGGTCGTCCGATGCCTCGCTCCTCTCCCCATCCTCTCCGTGGCGGCGACATTACAACTGTGTTTATAGAGGCATAGGTTATAAAACCTATTAAGCAGGTATTGCTCAAGTGAAATAAAGTGTTTGGGGCCAAGAGTCTGCAAGGCATCAAAGACTTCAAATTAGGTGTTGTAATGTGGCCATGGCAAGGCTAACTTCCATTAGCAGAGATGACTTATGGCAGTTGTAAATAGTTTAGCAGCCAATTAAGGAAATCTAAGTGCTTATCTGATTATTTCTTATTGCAGAATCACAATTTAAAGCAGGTGTAAAGGCCCTTTATATTTTCTTACAATAATAAACACTGTATACTTACCTGCTCCAAACCTCCTCTTCTGGGGTCCCCCACCAGCGCTCTAGGCAGTTGGCAATACTGCCCAACAGCATCTCACATATATATACATTTTTCAACACGTATACATATAGATTTTTATATGGATATTTATATAGGTCTTTATATATATATATATATATATATATATATATACACAGTGGGGCAAAAAAGTATTTAGTCAGCCACCAATTGTGCAAGTTCTCCCACCTAAAAAGATGAGAGAGGCCTGTAATTTTCATCATAGGTACACTTCAACTATGAGAGACAGAATGAGAAAAAAAATCCAGAAAATCAGATTTTTAAAGAATTTATTTGCAAATTATGGTGGAAAATAAGTATTTGGTCACCTAAAAAAGCAAGATTTCTGGCTCTCACAGACCTGTAACTTTTTCTTTAAGAGGCTCCTCTGTCCTCCACTCATTACCTGTATTAATGGCACTGTTTGAACTCGTTATCAGTATAAAAGACACCTGTCCACAACCTCAAACAGTCAGACTCCAAACTCCACTATGGCCAAGACCAAAGAGCTGTCCAAAAGGACACCAGAAACAAAATTGTAGACCTGCACCAGGCTGGGAAGACTAAATCTGCAATAGGTAAGCAGCTTGGTGTGAAGAAATCAACCGTGGGAGCAATTATTAGAAAATGGAAGAAATACAAGACCACTGATAATCTCCCTCGATCTGGGGCTCCACGCAAGATCTCAAGCCGTGGGGTCAAAATGATCACAAGAACGGTGAGCAAAAATCCCAGAACCACACGGGAGGACCTAGTGAATGACCTGCAGAGAGCTGGGACCAAAGTAACAAAGGCTACCATCAGTAACACACTACGCCGCCAGGGACTCAAATCCTGCAGTGCCAGACGTGTCCCCCTGCTTAAGCCAGTACATGTCCGGGCCCGTCTGAAGTTTGCTAGAGAGCATTTGGATGATCCAAAAGAGGATTGGGAGAATGTCATATGGTCAGATGAAACCAAAATAGAACTTTTTGGTGAAAACTCAACTTGTCGTGTTTGGAGGAGAAAGAATGCTGAGTTGCATCCAAAGAACACCATACCTACAGTGAAGCATGGGGGTGGAAACCTCATGCTTTGGGGCTGTTTTTCTGCAAAGGGACCAGGACGACTGATCAGGAAAGAATGAATGGGGCCATGTATCATGAGATTTTGAGTAAAAACCTCCTTTCATCAGCAAGGGCATTGAAGATGAAACGTGGCTGGGTGTTCAGCATGACAATGATCCCAAACACACCACCCGGGAAACGAAGGAGTGGCTTCGTAAGAAGCATTTCAAGGTCCTGGAGTGGCCTAGCCAGTCTCCAGATCTCAACCCCATAGAAAATCTTTGGAGGGAGTTGAAAATCCATGTTGCCCACTTGCAGAAAATGTTTGACCTCTGTCATTGCCAACAAAGGGTATATAACAAAGTATTGAAATGAACTTTTGTTAATGACCAATTGGATTTTTTTTTCTCATTCTGTCTCTCATAGTTGAAGTGTCCCTATGATGAAAATTACAGGCCTCTCTCATCTTTTTAAGTGGGGGAACTTGCACAATTGGTAGTTGACTAAATACTTTTTTGCCCCACTGTGTGTGTGTGTGTGTGTATATATATATATATATATATATATATATATATATATATATATATATATATAGTATTCTTTCAGCAGTTCTCGTTCGGAATGATTTTATATTCTTTTTAATGTTGCTACTAATGTTCCTAAGTGACTTTATGGTTTTTCATAAGGACAAATGGTTTTATAATTGCATTATTTGATGGGGTGGGCTGTGATTGGTATGGGTCAAGTCCACGCCCACTTCCCAGGAGAAGCCACTCCCCCGGGGCAGGCCTAATCAATCTGGGCCACCACATACAAGCTTGTTAATCAGACATACTTGGCTGGCTTTGAGCAAGCGGGAACTCCTTGAAACGCATTAGTCATTGCCATTACGAGACAGCCCAATTGCATGGGTACAGTACAATATACGGACGTTGATGGTGGTCTAATATAATTTGCCTGTATTCAAGCCTGTTTTTGTGAGTATAATACCTATTGATTCTTAACAATAAAATTTTACCGAGGATAATGCGCTAGGCCATGTCCCTTTTTTTTGTATTTTTGTGTGTGTACAGGTGGCAGGACATGGAGAGGGGGGGGCTCTGCTAAATGTATATGTATACAGCCAGACACACTGCCGTTGCGCACGCTGCATCACTACTTTCTTTGGACCACCTAACGGTGTCCCAAGCCTTTTATAATTCCATACGGTACACTACAACAACAAAAAATAGGATTTTTTGACTTACCATAAAATCCTTTTCTCTGAGTTCATTGACAGACGCCGCCTCTCATTCAGAACACCTGGGTTTATGCACCTGTTACCGGGAGTAGACTAGGCAGAAAGATGTTCAGAAAAGCAAAGCTGGCCCCTCCCAGGGGGCCGTCCTCACTCAGCATATAACCCCTCAGCCCTGCATAGCATATCAGTTCGTAACAAGCTGTACAAACACAACACAGAGGGTGGGTGCTGCGTCTGTCAATGAACTCAGAGAAAAGGATTTTGCGGTAAGTCAAAAAATCCTATTTTCTCTTACGTTCATTGACAGACGCAGCCTCTTATTCCTGACACGTGGGGACGTCCCAAAGCAGTGTCAAACAAAGGGGGTGAGTAAACAATAACAACTGTACCCAACAGAATGATCTCGGGAGGCGCCAGCCGCGCCTGCAAAACTTTGCAGCCAAAAGCAGCATCCACGGATGCTGACACATCAACTTTGTAAAACTTAACAAAAGTGTGCACTGAGGCCCAAGTAGCCCCCTTGCACACCTGAGACACCGAGGCTTGGTGTCTGAAAGCCCAGGAAGTGCTAATCGCCCTGGTGGAATGAACAGGAAAGGGGGGTTCTTGGCCCCGAACAGCATACGCATGGGTCACAGTCTGTCTGATCCAACGGGATACAGTGGCTGACGAAGCCGCCAAACATCGCATTCGACCTCCGAAAAGGAGCCGTAGCTGCCAAATACACCCGCAAAGCCCTCACTACGTCCAAGGAATGCAGAGCAATCTCCTTAGGATGAGACGGGCGCGGACATAAGTAAGGAAGGACAATGTCCTCATTGATGTGAAAAGAGGAAACCACCTTCGGTAGACACGAAAAAGAGGGACGCAGCCCCACCTTATCCTTATATAGGACCAAATAGGGAGACCTACACGACAAAGCCGCCAACTCAGACACCTGCCTAGCGGATGTAATGGCCACCAAAAAAGCCACCTTTTGAGACAGCAATTGTAAGGGAATATCACTGATCTTCTCATATGGCGGTTTCTGCAGCACAGAAAGTACTACGTTCAAATTCCACGGTGCCAGGGGGCGACCGTACCTGAGGAGCCACATGACGTACACCCTGTACAAATGTACGGATCAGAGAATGTGTCGCTAAAGGTCGCTGAAAAAGAATCGCCAGAGCAGAAATCTGACCTTTGAGTGTACTTGTAACTAAAAGATCCAGTCCTTGCTGGAGAAAAGCCAGCAGCCGAGTTACCGAAAAAGAACGGGGGTTCCAACCCCCCGCCTCGCACCAGGCAATATAGGCTTTCCAGGTGCGATGATCAATCTTGCAGGAAGTGCACTTGCGCCCCTTAAGCATGGTGGGGATCACTGACTCAGACGCACCCCTATCCCTCAGTACCTGGGACTTAATAGCCAGGCCGTCAAAGCCAGCGAGGGTAAAGCAGGGTGCAGGATGGGTCCCTGTGACAGCAGATCTTTGCGAAGCGGGAGCCGCCAGGGAACATCTGTTACCAACTGCACCATGTCTGCGTACCAAGGGCGCCAAGGCCAATCCGGAACCACCAGGATTGTCGGGATTCCCTCCACTTCTATCCTGCGCAGCAGCCGCAGTAGAAGTTTGAGAGGAGGAAAGGCAGAGCTTGCCGACGCCCCGGAGGGAGTCTTACATTTGATGGAAAGAACCTGTCCGGGGGCAGAGTACTGAACTCTATCTTGTACCCGGAGGACACCACCTCCCGTACCCACCGGTCGGAGATGCGAGCGGTCCACCGGTCCGCGAACCCTAGAAAGCCGCCCCCCCACCTGAGAGTCGGGCGGGGGGCAACCCAACCTGTGGTGGAGGGCTTTTCCTCAGTCTTCTCGGACTTGCGCTGCCAGGGCCGCTTACCGGTACCAGAGGCAGCCTTGCCGGGCCGGGAGCCCTTGCCCACAGAACTGGGCGCACGAAAAAAACTGCTTCTGGCCAGAGGACGAAGGCCCCTGCTTACGCCGATATTCTCGCCGCTTGGGTTACGGGAAGAATGCACTCTTCCCCCCCAGTGAAATCCTTAAGGATTTCATCCAACTGGGCCCCAAAAAGCCGACCACCCTGAAAAGGCAGGTCTGTGGGTCTCTTCTTAGACATCCAGTGCTGCGTCACAGAGGTAACGAAGCCCCTGCACCAGGTGGTCTGCTCGTTGCACCGATTCAGGTGAATCCCCGCAGCCCAGATCATCACGCCACTCCATCGCACACTCCGTGAGCGACTGTTCCACCATGACCGATGCCAAGGCTGGCCTCATGGCTGCCCCCGCCACCAAGAAAAGTGCATTGGACACTGCTTCCGTCCGCCTATCGGCCGGGTCCCTAAAAGAGGGAAACCCTCCATGGGAATGGTTGTCGTCTTATTCAGGTGGGCCATCGGCGGATCCACCGTGGGGGACGTCCATTTCTGTAACAGGCTGTCCTCAAAAGGATAGCTCATAGAAAAATGTTTTGGCAGGCTAAAGGAATTTAGCAGACGCTGCCATTCCTTATGGACAAACTGGTCAAAATACTGGACATAGGGAAACACCTTGGGAGCGCGGGATGGTTTCTGGGACACAAAGGTGTAGGCAGTCACTTGTGACTCCCCAGCCTGGTTCAGCCGCAGAGAATTACGAACGGCCGTGACCAGGGAGCCCACCAGTGCCTTTTTGCGCGCCACCGAGGCCCCCTGGTCCTCTTCACTATCCGATGGCTCCATCTCCCCGTCCGAGAGCTCCACGGGGGTCCCTGTGACCACAGAGCCTCCTTCCGGCTCCGATTCCTCCCCTGAAGATGGAGGTGGGGGCGGACGCTTTTTGGGCACCCCCCTACCAGGGCTCGTTCCCCCCCCCCGGGTCCCAGCCGAGCGGCCACAAGAGGCCAAAACAGCTCCCAAACAGGCCGCGGCTACGGCAAAATGGCGGTCAGCCTCGACCACAACAAAATGGCGGCTGGCACAGCGAAATGGCGGCGATCACCGCATGGCAATGAGGGAAAAGTGCGGGCTGAGTGAGCAGGTGTGGGCTGTGCGATCAGGTGAGCGGGCAGGCGTGGGGGGGAGGGGGTAGAGAAAGGTAGGAAAGACACCCGGTTCACCCCCACCGGAACGGGCACAGCTAGCCGGACCTCAGGGGGGGTGTCACTCACCCTTCCAGACGGGGTAGCCACCCGGAGCAGACCTTCCTCCCCCCAGATGGCTGGCCATGCGACCCCTGGAGCGAGCTGCAGCTTGGTCATTTGGTCGCAGGTGGGACATTAAACCCACAGGCCCCCCGCACGGAACGGGCATGATGCGGCGGACCCCGCTACAGCTAAGGGCAGCTCGCATCCGTCGGCCGTGCTGGGGAGATGTCAGGATTCGAGACATCCGCATATCCCCCAGCCGGCTACTTGATTGCAGTCTTCATCAGAAGGCTTGAGCAAAAAGAAACAGAAAAAATTGGGGAACCGCAGATCCCAGCAGGGAACCAGGTCTAACTCGTTGCACTAGGCAGAAAAAAATATGATATGCTATACAGGGCTGAGGGGTTATACGCTGAGTGAGGACGGCCTCTGGGAGGGGCCAGCTTTTCTTTTCTGAACTCCGTTCTGCCTAGTCTACTCCTGGCAAAAGGTGCATTAACTCAGGTGTCATGAATAAGAGGCTGCGTCTGTCAATGAACATAAGAGAAAGGGTGGCAACCCTATGCTACAGACAAGCTGCCCTCCAGCCACGGGGATCTGGCAAGTACATAGTATAATAGGGATCAGGGGGAATATTGCACTGGTTCATGCAGAGTTATTAGACAGAACACACGTCTGTTACCTGAACATTCATAGTGCATCTGAATGGTGGATCTCTCCCTGATTTTGTTTTTCACCATACAGTCGATGTTCCATAAATCCCACAATGATACAGAAGGCACAGTGACCCGGACTGTCCACCCTGAGTTGGTGGCATTATATACATTTGGCTCTTCACTCGTGGTCAGGTAGACGGAGGGGTCAGTCCCATTCTCCCCCCTGCAGGAGATCTTAGCGCTGCCATTCTGGAGACACGTAACATCCAGGACTGGAGCCGACACTGGCACTGAGAATCACAGAGATGAAAGGACTATTATTATTATTATACAGGATTTATATAGCGCCAACTGTTTACGCAGCACTTTACAATATGGGGGGGCAGTACAATTGCAATGCAGAAGGAATAGGAATATTATATTATTTATGGTGGTGTCAGTGTTCATTGTCACCAGGTGATTATAAAGTCCATACAAGTTTATAACCGTATAAATAACTCTAAAGTCCAAACAAGGTCCATCTTGTTTTTTTGTCACCAAGAATGTTTAAAGGAAAATGAATGAAAAAAGTAAACAGCATGCATGAAGGAATTTACTATTCCGGCTATTGTATTCTGACAGCAGCCACCCTCAGCTGTCAGAAGGTCTACACACTGCCTGCATCTGATTGGATGCAGGCACCATTCAGCCATGAATTTTCTGCCTGACTCCTTTAACAAAAATATTGAAAAATCTTTTTTTCGAGTGAAATTCAATGTATGACCGGCTTAACCACTTCCCGCCCAATGGTAAAACAAATAATGCCTAAGCGCAATTTTGCAACTTTTACATGTGTTAGTAAAACTATACATATCATCACAGCTACTTTGTTTATCCAGGTGGATTATACCTTGTTTTTTTTCAGGACGAATTGCGTTTTCATTTGATGGTAAAAGTAATGGATATCTCCTGATTTTTTTTCAGTTTCAGGAAAACTGGCCCAAAATTTCAAAAAAATTAATTAGCTGTATATTTTGGTTATTACCATAACCTACCACCAAAGAACAACCCAAAATAAATTCTCCTGCTACTGATGATCACAGCGATGTGTGTGTTATGCAATGTTTGTACCCGTAGCTGGGACCAGATATAGTAGTGCACATTTTGCTTTTTTTAATCCTACCTACCACACTCTGACACTAACTCAGCCCTCAAAATTCTCACTCGCCTGTTCACATTTGGCGAGTGGAAAAAGCTTAAGGGAGAGTGTGGGGCTGCTTTAGGGAGGGGGCGAGCGTCGCCGTTCTCCCAAGAACCTGGGAAAGAGAGAGGAGAGGAAGAGTAGAGCCAGCCGAATCATCACACAGAGCGGGGATCGCCCACTGTGACAGCTTTGACTTGAATTAGCCGACGCCTGCAGTCACACACAGTCCCGCCTCCTGGACTGATTCCTTTGATAGATGGCACACTGATCCAATGCTGGGACATGTGACGTCTATCATGGGAGCCGATCCAAGAGGCAGGACTTTATGTGACTGTGGGCGTCGGGAAATTCAAGTCAAAGCTGTCACAGCGGGTGATCCCCGCTCTGTATGATCATTGGGCCGGCTCTCGGATCCCCTGCACTGGTAAGGATGCACTGATGGGCACTGGTGAGGCTGTATGGATGGGCATTTATGGTCACTGATGAGGCTGCATTGATGGGCACTGGCGTACCTCCCAACCGTCTCGGATTCGCTGGGACCATTCCTGGATTTGCTGTAAGTCCCAGTGAATCAAGGCTGAGTCCCGGAGCGGAGCTCCAGGGACTTGCCCAGCAGGAGTTCAATAGCGCAGGCACAAGTTATATCTGCCTACGGCTTGTGGGGTCCTGCACGGCACATCACAGTGGTGGATTGCTACCTGTAGTGGAGCCCCGATGATCGTGTATGCAGTGATTGGTAACTCCCCTGGACCCAATGAAGACATGTCTCGCTGTGTGCACAGACAGGTGGCAGTAATGTGTGATCAGCATAGAGGAGGCTAGTGCTGGAGCCAGGACATCCCATCCCGTGTACACATAGCCAGCACCCCTACCTGCAAGTCATTCTATGTCCTGTATGTATGCAGGGTACAACACATCAAGATCCAGCTCCCCATCTCTTCTCATTTCTTCATACATACTGTATTGCATAAGCAATTATTGGAAGCCTGCTCAGTGATTTGGGGGTGGGAGGAGGATATGTGTGCTAGGGGGCACTAAGGGAGGAGGGACGGCTTATGCTATGAAATCCACCCCCTCACCGCACTAACACAAGTCGCTCCCCCAAAGTGTCCCTAGCACATATCCCCCCCCCCCCATCCCCAAATAAAAGAGATGCTGGCAGAGGGGGTGATCGTGGTGCCTACCGCAGGCACCCTGCAAGAGATAAGGGGAAATTGCCCCAGGTGCCCAAGCTAGTGCCCCCCCTGCCAAGCAAGTTAATGGAACTTGTTCCAGCACTGGGCTCCAGGACTCAGGGCTGGTTCACACCATGCGATCTAGGTGCAATTTAATTTCAGCCCATTCATTTGAAAGAGCTGAAATTCTGCCAGACTGCACCAAAAGTAGTGCATGCACAGCAATTGGATCACATGGTATTACTGTACCATGCAATCTGGTACAGGCAAACGCACTGCGTTAAACCTACATTTGGTGTGTTAGATTAACATTGACAGCCACTGCAGGTTTCAGCTGCAGTACTTTTTGAATGTGGGGGAGATTTGGAGAGGGGTAACTGGAGGGAGGAGAATTAGTGCTGTGAGGGAGAACTTTGTTTTGGGAGGTAGGATTTGTATGCGAAGATTTGTTCTGGTAGGAGGAGAGAGGAATTGTACTGGGGGGAAGGTATAAGTGTGCAAATTTGTACTGGATTCTTTTTTTTTTTTGGAGGGGAGGGATTGTGATATTTTGCTGAAAGGGTAATGTACTCGTGGCTCACTATGCAGTATACACTCCTGTTCCCTGCATTCTGTGCCTTATGTACTCCTAAACCCAGCACTGACTACAACCTTCTGTGCAGCCTCCATTATGTATCCTAAACCCAACACTGACTGCAGCACTCCCCAATACCCTGTGTTCTGCCTTATGCACTCCTGCACTATATACACAATACTGTACATTACATACTTCTCACCAAAGTGTTCATTGTCTCGCAGTTGTCACAGTTGATGGTTGCTATGGAGTCCCTGACTATTTTAATGAAGTTCTTCTTTTAGGCCTCATACACACGGACGTTTTTTGACGCCGGCGTTTTCTGGCGTTTTTTGCAGCTCTCCATGTTAGTCAATGGCCCCATAAAAACGTTGGCGTTTTTGAGCTGTAGATGACGTCGGCGTTAGTGAGCTGAAACTAGAACCCACGGCCAGCGCGTTCTGAGGCTGTTACGTTTTGGCATTTTTTGACGCCGACGCCACAATATGCCAACAAACGCCACCTATTATTATACCGGCATTTTCCGGCGTTTTTTGACGCCAACGTTTCTAGGTTGAAAAATAGCAGAGGGATGATTTTTTTTTAAAAAACGCCTATTGACGCCGACGCTCACTAACGCTCAAAAACGCCGATGCATAACGCCGAAAAACGCTGACTTTTTTTCCTTGACGTCGGGCCCGACGTTTTGTTTATTTTTTTAGAAACGTCCGTGTGTATGAGGCCTAAGGCTCAAACAAAGCAATCTAAGCATATTTTATAGGTACAGAGTAGCCCAGGTTTTGTTAAACCATATCCCTTAAGTCCCTCCCACTGGCAATGATTTGACCACACCCACATTTTGCAGCGGCACGCTCCGCAGGTCACTTCCTCCCTCATGTGTCCCTCATTCTGAAGTTCAAAAGTTGGGAGGTATCGGCACTGGTGAGGCTGCACTGATGGGCACTGGTGAGGCTGCATTGATGGGTACTGGTGAGGCTGCATTGATGGGCACTGGTGAGGCTGAATTGATGGGCACTGGTGAGGCTATGCTAATGGGCACTGGTGAGGCTGTATTGATGGGCACTGGTAAGGCAGCATTGATGGGCACTGGTGAGGCTGCACTGATTGGTACTGATCAGGCTGCATTGATGGGCACCGGTGGGGCTGCATTGATGGACACTGATGAGGCTGCATTGGTGGGCACTGGTGAGGCTGTATTGATGGGCACTGGTGAGCACTAATAGGCTACGTTGATGGGCACTGACAAGGCTGCACAGATGGCATTGATAAAGTTGTTGTTAACATTTATTTTTGTAACTTTTTTTTATACTGCTATATACATTTATTGCGTTTACAAACTATGTGATAGATTTAGGGGCTTTTATTTTTTGTTTTTACTGCTAATGGCAGCGATCTGCGATTCTTAGTGGGACTGCAACATTGCGGCGGACAAATCTGCCCCAAAATTACACTTATTGGGGACCAGTGACATTATTACATTGATCAGTGCTATAAAAATGCAGTGATCAATGTATAAATGACACTGGCAGGGAAGGGGTTAACACTAGGGGGCGATCAAGGGGTTAACTGTGTACCCTCAGCGTGTTCTAACTGTAGGGGGGATGGGCTGACGGGGACATGACAGATCACTGTTCCCGATGACTAGGAACAGCAAATCTCTGCCATGTCATCTGTCAGAACGGGGATCCGCCTTATTTAACCACCTCCCACCCGGCCACTGTATATATACGGCCGGGTGGGAGCTTCCCCGTTCTAACAGGACGTGTATACACGTCCTGCAGAACGGGAGCTCGCAGCGCGGCCACGCGACGCGCTGCTGCTGGATCCTGTGATCATTATGATCACAGGATCCAGCTGAGATGAGATCGGGATACGGGCGCAGTGACTGGCCCTCCCGATCATGTGACGGCTGTGTCCAATCACAGCCGTCACATTGTAAACAGAGACGAACGTCTCTGTGACAGTTCTCCCCCCCGCTGAGCTCAGTGAGAGCTCAGTGTGGGGGGGGAAGGGGGGAGCTGCAGCTATGTGACAGCTCTCTGCATGATGAGGATTTCATGCAGAGAGCTGTCACAGATCGCCCCCCACACAGTGCACCAAGCACACTGATACCCCTGTCCCCATACACATAAGTGTTCCCATAAAACAGTCCCCAAAACATCTGTATGTCCCCAATCACATCTGTCACCATACACAAAACATCTGTCTGTCCCCAAAACATCTGTCACAGTCCCCAAAACATCTGTCTGTCCGCCAACACCAAATAAACTCCGATTTGGGTTATTTTTATCAAAGAAATGTAGCAGTATCATTTTTGGTCAAAATTTATGAAGAGAAATTACTTATTTGCAAAATTTTATAACAGAAACGAAGAAAAATGCATTGTTTTTGTAAATTTTCAGTCTTTTTTTAATTTATAGCGCAAAAAATAAAAAACCCAGGGGTGATTAAATACCACGAAAAGAAAGCTCTATTTGTGTAAAAAAAATGATAAAAATTTCACATGAGTGTCTCATGACTGCGCAATTGTCATTCAAACTGCAACAGCGCTGAAAGCTGAAAATTGGTCCGGGAAGGAAGGGGGTTTAAGTGCCCAGTATTGAAGTGGTTAAATAGGCAGATCCCTGTTCTGCTTCTGTACACGGCGTGCGCCCACAGTCCCTCATGCACGCTGTATGGCGGTTCGCACAGTAGAGCCAATCTGCCACAGTAAAATGATGGCGGCTGGTCGGCAAGTAGTTAAAAAAAATCTGCCCTAAATGTATTGACCATGACCTTTGGTCCTTACCTGACCCAAACACTAACCCTGGTTGGGTCAAACCTTGATCTAGGTATTTTCCCTTTATTTTTTATTTTATTTATTTTCTTTTACATACAGTTGTTTATGTATCTTCTCTCTTTCCTCTTCATTTACAGAGTGAGAACCACAGGGGTGGGCTTCACAGAGACTGATCACTGTGATAGTCAATCAGAGGCTATCAAAGTGATCAGGTGACCCAGAACCAGGAGTTAGAGGTCCCGAATGTTAGTATGGAAATGGGGCTCCTGGTGAGACCCCGATTTCTGTACTGGGAGTGGGCTGTGCAGCGTGCTCCCATCACAAAACATATACACATCTAGCACTACCCCCGCAGGAGCTGCTTGGATAATTGTGCCTGGGTCTCCCTCTGACTATCCTGCAGCCAGTCACACGGTATGTCCACACTGTCGGGTGCATACACTATTCTGTTTGTTATCTTCATTGACCAGTCCAGGGGATGTATTTTGTATTTTATTGTGGAACTTGGATAGAAGTAGTAGAAGATAGTAAGATACTTCAAGTTAACTATTCCCAAACGAGGACAACTTCTCTATAGAACTGTGTAGCAGACTGTCAGCAGCACTAAGTAGCAGGCTGAATGGTGTGAAACAAGTTCTTTTTTTTTTAGCAGAGAGAGAATTAGACGGGCTGTGTGATTTCAAACAGGTTATTTCTTCTAGGCATAACAGCCTCTTTTCTTAACCAACATTCTCCAGGGTGAACAGGAATAACTTGGACATTGGTTCAGCAGTAAAAGTCTGGATAAGGAATCGGAACCATTTTCCCATCGGGACCCCAGATATTGCTGGGTATTTTGCACTGTGGAGGTGCAGGTCTTCTTGGTTTGGCAGACGGTGATGTGGGTGAAGCGGTGTCCTCAGAGCACGTCTGTCTTCCCCAGAAGCAGTCAGAACAGTGGGCATGGGCATTTCTGTAGTGAACTCTGTCTCCCAAGTGACATATAGGATTCTTGGCTGACAGTTACTCGGCTCTAGCTGCAGCAGCATCTCCCCGCAATGGCCGCACTGACCCCAGATACGCAGTCTCACAGTCACTCATTGGAATCTGCCACATACCAGACCCATGTGTTCCGTGCCTTCCCTACTGCATAGCACCAGGCTCCCGTGGGGTATTAACCATACTCTGGTGGCAGTCAGCCTGCAGCTCTGCAAATCAGTCAGACTGCCTGGCTCCTTGCCACGTGTAGCAACTCAGGACTCTGCCATCTTGCTACTCTGCACACACATCTTCATCTCAGCTACACCCGGAAGTGGAAGTGACGTCAAAGCTCCTCCTCGCACTCCAGATTGGCTGATTGTTGGTGGCGACTCCGCCCACACCAAGCTGGCTGACTGTTTGGCGGTAACTCCTCCTGTGGGGCGGGCCCCCTCAGCACACTCTTTCCCGCGTTGCAGGTTAACCCTTTCCTTGCTGCCTTTTGGACACTGCTCAGCAACAACAAATGCCACTGTGAAGAAGACGGCACCAGACACAACAAGCACACAGGCCCCGCTCTCTTTCCAGTGTGCCGCCATTTTACATCCTGAATAAATTTTTCCTTTTTCACTTTTTGACAATGTGGTTGCATTAATTACTGTAGAGCAGACATTCACCTCCATGACACAACACAATTTCTCTTCGATTGTGGTCCCGCAATCCACAGGGCAAGACATAATTTCTTGAGCACTTTATCCAGCCGTTGCTAGTAGCAACCACTGCTGCGATAATTCAGGGGATATATCCTGGACTGACCAGCCCCCACATCAAGCACTACCCCCCGCAGGAGCTGCTTGGATAATTGTGCTTGGGTCTCCCTCTGACTATCCTGCAGCCAGTCACAGGGTATTTCCACACTGTCGGGTGCATACACTATTCTGCTCGTTATCTTCAATGACCAGTCCAGGGGATGTATTTTTGTATTTTATTGTGGAACTTGGATAGGAGAAGGGAGCTAGTAGGATACCCGACTATTCCCAAGTGAGGACAACTTCTCTATAGAACTGTGAAGCAGACTGTCAGCAGCACTAAGCAGCAGGTTATATAGAGTGAAATAAGTTCTTATTTTAGCAGAGAGAGAATTAGAGAGACTTTTTTTTCTTCAAGACATCAGTGTCTCCTTTTTTAGCTCACACACCCAATATGCTGACTTCTAGCACCAAGAGGGGAATTTCAGCACATACTCGGTCTCAAGGATCCCTTCAGGGAGCTGTACTCACACAATGTCACAATGGACAGCTGGTAGCCTCCTTCCAACTTCCCAGTGACACTGGCAGCAGTGATTGCAGACAGGATCCAAGGACATCCACACTCAGTCAGCCTACAGAAGAACTCTGGGTTGTAGCTTCAGCACCCGGATAGTCCTCGGACAGCAACCAGCATCCTCCTGGATAGGCTTCAGGACTAGCAGCCAGGAGCTGTTTTACACACCTCCACCCCTGAGGTTTGGGGTGGGACTGGAAATTTGAGCCATGTGCTCCTTTTTATATGGATGTAATCACCCAGCATGCAATGGGGCACTTCCCTTGCTGCTTGGCCAGGGCTGCATTCATATACATGCTGTCACCTGCTGGGTTTTCCTACCACTGTCCAATATGAGACAACACTATTGGACAGTGTAAAATCCTTACTGATAAATCAATGCTTTCTGATAAGCAGATAGCACATACATTTTCCTGTCTGCCCCTCTGTTAGGCAGAGAAGCCAAAAACTATATACACTCACTAGCACCTACCTCAGAGGATGCTACACACATATATGCAGCCACACTGAAAAATGGTCAGTCCAGTGGGGGCACATATATGCATACTCTCATGAAGGGGTTAAGTTTGAATTTGTCTCATAGCATACTTCCATCAGCTCACTCCCTATAGTTACAACCTTTTGTACCACCTGCCCCCCCCCATTAGACTGTAAGCTCTTCTGAGCAGGGCCCTCTTTATCCTTTTGTATTTTATTGTATTGTACCTGTATTGTCCCCCTTTTATATTGTAAAGCACTGTGTAAAATGTTGGCACTATATAAATCCTGTATAATAATAATTATAATAATAACTGGCCAAAGGAGGTCCTGTTCTCTGGTAGAGTTGGGAGAACGGTTCGGCCCGAGCATGAGTTCGGGTTGAATACTAGCTGTTCGCACGTTTGACGAACACCCAAATTATCACGGCGTTCAACCATTTGTTTGGCCTGCTGAATGACCACATTGCACTGCACCGATGCACAGTGCATTGGAAGCCTTGATTGGCTGAAGCAATGAAACTTCGCCCAATCAGGGCGCAGAGCACTGTCAGAGCCATGACTGGAGAAAGTAATGATGACTCTATTCAATCATGGCTCAATGCGCTTAGTCTTGACCCCCACTATAAAAATATTCTCCCCCTAGTGGGCATTTTTAGTGTGATATTGGATTGGTGTGGAGAGAGATAGAACAGGGATCTGTTCAGTGCTACTAGCGAGTTAGTGTGCTATTGTGATTCTATTGTCAGTGTAGAATATCAGTTTAGTGTGAATCTACTGATAGTTCAGTCAGTGTGAGTGTAGTGTGACCACCATTCATCTTTACATTAGTGTGAATCCAAAAAAAGTTTAACGCAGTATACAGTATCTCACAAAAGTAGTGAGTGTGCAGCTTGTATAACAGTGTAACAGTGTAAATTTGCTGTCCCCTCAAAATAACTCAACACACAGCCATTAATGTCTAAGCCGCTGGCAACAAAAGTGAGTACACCCCTAAGTGAAAATGTCAAAATTGGGCCCAATTAGCCATCTTCCCCCACGTGACTCGTTAATGTTACAAGGTCTCTATGAATGGGGAGTGGGTGTGTTAAATTTGGTGTTATCGCTCTCATACTGGTCACTGGAAGTTCAACATGGCACCTCATGGCAAAGAACTCTGAGGATCTGAAAAAAATAATTGTTGCTCTACATAAAGATGGCCTAGGCTATAAGAAGATTGCCAAGATCCCGAAACTGAGCTGCAGCACGGTGAGGGGGTCAGCATGATGTGTGTCCACAGGCAAGGGTGGACGTGGTCCGTCCTCAGGCAGGGCATACTTTTCTCTGTTTAGTCATGTTGTCATCCAGCCACAACATGCAGAGATGGTAGACTGGCTTACTAAACCATCATCATTCTCCTCATTCTCTGTCACCCAAGTAGAGACTAGTGTGCAGTCCACTGCAGCTGCCAGAGTGGCTTATTCTGCCTCCTTGTCTATAGCTACTCCCGCCATAGCCCCAGCATCAGGTGTGAAGGAGTCAGCTGAGTTATTTGAACACAGTGTCAGCCACTTGCTCTTCCATGATGCACAGCCATTATTTGGTTCTCAGGTTGAGGAAGGTAGGAACATGAGTCTACAGAGTGGGGAGAACCCTGGTAAACAACAAATTGGCAGTCATGTTTTCCCAGCTGCAGCGTATTGCCAAGTTGTCTCCAGGGATAATGAGGATGGAGGGGGTGATGATGATAAGTTCACTGATGTGACTTGATAGAGCTGAGAAGGAAAGTGAGGGTGAGGCAGCCATCATGGAAGAGTAGAGAGCAGCCATCCTATTCTACCAGATTGTCTCCCGACCCACTTCCCACAGCTCAGCTGTCTGGGCATTTTTTAGCAGATGTGCAGCGGATCACACTGTTGCAATTTGCAAACTTGCCTCAAGCACATCAAGCCTAGCAAAAACACCAGCCATTTGGGTGCCACAATGCATTTAACCTCCCACCACTCAGCCCCTTGGCAAGAGCACCTGAAAGCCACACAAAAGAGATGCAATTCTGCTCCTCCTCACTCCCCACCTTTCTGGTCTACTCCCAGTATACCTCATGACATGTCAGCAGCCTCCATTGACAGGGACGATGGTATAGCGCAAGGTGTCCAAGGTCCTTCCAGCACATCTGCCAGTAGCACACCACCAGCTGTAGACTACAGCAGGCAAATTTCTCTGCCCCATCTGCTGCAGCGAAAAAAAAAATACAGTCACTTCAAACCACACAAGATAGTGAAAAACAGTGGGTTGGCGCTGCCTGGATGGGCTAAAGTGTTATAGGTGAAGTAATAAAAGATAAAAAAACGTGAATGTGCTAAATAATATCAGTGAATGGCACAATGTTGCCCTCTGGTGGTGAATATACACAAAACAAAAACTGTACCAATGTGGGTGCTCTTATAAAAGAGCGGTGTGAGTAAATAAAAGTGAAATGATGCGGCAGGGTGTGAGTGAGCAGGGTCAGTGGTGGCCCGACCCCCTCCGTTCGTGACACAAAACCCTACTCACCCCTAGGAACGATCATATTGAAAAGAAGGTAAATACGGCTTCCAGCCACCGATTTATGATCCAATCCGGCGTGGTGGCGGTGTCCACATGTAAAATACAAATTTCCGTAGTGTAGGGTATCAAACTAGCAAAACAACTATATAAGTGTAGTAACTCACAGTGGAGAAGTCAGAAGACCGGAGCTTCCATGCGTTCCTGGGTTCAGCCGGAAGTACGTCTGACGCTCTAGGCTCCTCCTTACGCGTTTCGTCATCAAGACGTCGTCAGAGGCGGCCTTGATGATGAAACGCGTAAGGCGGAGCCTAGAGCGTCAGACGTACTTCTGGCTGAACCCTGGAACGCATGGAAGCTCCGTTCTTCTGACTTCTCCACTGTGAGTTACTACACTTATATAGTTGTTTTGCTAGTTTGATACCCTACACTACGGAAATTTGTATTTTACATGTGGACACCGCCACCACGCCGGATTGGATCATAAATCGGTGGCTGGAAGCCGTATTTACCTTCTTTTCAATACGATCGTTCCTAGGGGTGAGTAGGGTTTTGTGTCACGAACGGAGGGGGTCCCTTCGGGCCACCACTGACCCTGCTCACTCACACCCTGCCGCATCATTTCACTTTTATTTACTCACACCGCTCTTTTATAAGAGCACCCACATTGGTACAGTTTTTGTTTTGTGTATATTCACCATCAGAGGGCAACATTGTGCCATTCACTGATATTATTTAGCACATTCACGTTTTTTTATCTTTTTTTACTTCACCTATAACACTTTAGCCCATCCAGGCAGCGCCAACCCACTGTTTTTCACTATCTTGTTCACTGTAACTAGTCTTTTGGCTGGTTTTAGTGGGGGCAGCAGCCTGCACTACCTATCACCACCTAGCAGCGCCACACCACCTTTCCCTTCACTTTCTTACTTCAAACCACACGCCCAGCATCTAAATTCAGGCTGGTCAAAGCTGCTGGCTTTACAACTCCAGCCTTTCCGTCTGGTGGATTCTACCCCCTTCTGTGATTTTGCAGAATGTGCTGTACAACAATGGCAGGTTCACTGTCGCTATTTGTTATCATGTAAGGCTATTCCAGCTCTCTACCATCACGTGGAAGGCAATGCTGTGGCATTTTTGGGCAAGGCAGTCACCCGCAAGGTCCATGTTACTGCTAACACGTGGTCCAGCAAGCATGGTCAGGGACAATATATTTAGTTCACAGCATACTGGGTAAATTTGCATGCAACTTGGAAGGATACAGGACAGGGATCAGTGCTGCAGCTTGTTGTGTTGCCATGTTTCCATACAGCTAGTGGTGATTATGCAAGATTTGTCAGCTCCACCCCCCTCCTGCTCCTCCTCCATGCCCTCCTCTGCTGAATTTTCACATGCACCCCCTAAGCGTTCAAAGGCCTATTGATTGAGTCAGGCAGACAGTTGCCATGCAGTGCTTCAGCTGGTCTGTCTAGGGGACAAGAGTCACAGCAGAGCAGAGATTCTGGCAGCTCTGCAGCGGCAGGCCCAGAGGTGGTTCATGCAACGCCAGCTGGAGCCAGAAATGGTGGTGTGCCATAATGGCACAAACCTCCTGTCCGCCCTTACACAAGGAAAGTTGATGTCCTCAATTTGGTGGTGCAGCGTTTTATAAATAGGTACCCAGGGCTGAAAGATCTGCTGAAGCAGGCCAAAAAAGTCTGTAACCATTTCAGGCGGTCATACACAGCTAGTGCTCAGTTGGCTGAAATTCAGCGGGGATTCCATCTGCCTGTAAACCACCTGATTTGTAACATGCCCACCGGGTGTAACTCGAGTTTTGCAATGCTGCAGCAACTGCATATGCAGCAAAGAGCTGTCAGCGAGTACCTGTGTGAGTATAGCATGCCAATGGCTGCTGATAAAGGATGCATGCACTATACTCTCACCATTTGAGGAGGCCACAAGGATGGTCAGCCCTGACAATGCATGCATCAGTGACATAATCCCTTTTGTGTTCCTGCTGGAGCAGACTCTACGTGGCATTATGGACAGGGCACTTGAGGCAGAGCAGTGGGAGGACGAGGACGACTTCCTTTCCTTTCAAGGCCCACTTTATGCAGACACCACTCTTCCTATGCCACAGAATACACAAGAGGAGGGGGGGATTCTGGCAGCTTTGGAGGCATGGAAGCAGAGCAAGACATACGTCAACCCTTAACAGATGGTTTTCCATCCCTAGAACCCTTGGGAGTTGTACGTGGCTGGGTGGAGGAAGTTCTAGATAATGTAATGCTCAGCGACCTCGGGGAGTCTGCTTTTCATGCCTCCTCAAACTTGCCATGCATGGGCTCCCTCATTCTTCAAGGCCTGCGAAAGGACCCGAAAATACATGCCATTAAGGAGAAGAATCGCTATTGTCTCAGTCTAAGAACTCATTGAGTTCCCACATAGGGAGCAGAAGATGAAATATATTGCGGACAACTTAAAGAGGAGTTTATGTAACCCCTTTCCCGACTCGGGTATGTTACAGTCTGGTGGAAAATGTAGTTTTGAGGCTTCTGTTGGTCAAGAGAGGAGCGGTGAAGGGGGCTGCCTCAGTGATGCATTTGAATTTTTTTTTTTAGTCCTAGGCGCCCAGGGCTTTTAGCTTCCACATCCCATCGGCAGCATCTTCATCATATGGTTGGAGATTATCTAAGTGAAAAAACAGATATGGAGAGCTTTCCATTTGATCCACTGGGTTACTGGGTCATGAGAATAGACCACTGGCCAGAACTTGCCTAGAATGTAATAGAGCTGCTGGGCTGCTCTGCATCCAGCGTGCTTTTCGAATGGGCATTCAGTGCTGCCAGAGGTTTTGTGACAGAAAAGAGAGTGCATCTGTCCACAGACTATGTGGACCGACTGACATTTATCAAAATAAACCAGTCCTGGATTAGCAGCAGCTATCAAGCCCCTGATGCCCAAGACCTTCTAGGCTGCCTAGCTTTGTGGATGTTGATTTCATCTAGAAGAAATGTTTTGGTGTAGGTTGCATGTGCACCATTTAAAATCCCAAGGACCACTTTTTCCACACCTGTTTAAAGGTGCATATCATTGCAATTTTTGACCGCAAGGCCAATTCTTGCTTTCATCAAGAGTACCTGTATAGGTTTACGGTGTGAAGGCACCACCAACACCCAAAGCCCAATTTTCTGCACCTGTTACTTCTAACCAAAGTCTGCAAAAGAGACACTAGAATTTACCCAAAAAAACTCTAATCTTGCTCCGAATGCACTAGATTGTAGCCCCATCATACAGACTGGCTCCCCAGTTTAAAATATAGAAAGCTTGAATAGAAAATGTCATTTTTTGGCTTTTTAACTGTCATTATTGCTGCAGCAGGCTCTATACACAGTACAGATGTGCCACTTTACAGACAGAATAAGGGGACCCCCAGGCACTATTTTTATTGTTATTTCTCATTTTGATGGTGTCAATTTAGCCATCAGTAAATCACTACTCATTTAAAAATTATGTTTTTTACAAACTTTTCTTTCATTAATGCATGGGACCCAGGGCAGTACCCGGACCCGCATAACCATTGTATGCCCAATTACTTGCATATAAACCTTCAAAATGGGCACCTTGGATTTTTCCAGTTCGGGTCCCACAGATTTCAATGAGGTTGGTTATTCGGTTCCAAACGTTTGCGATGTACAAAAGTTCTGCCACTAACTGAACAGGGGGTCCTTCAGCCCAACTCTATTCTCTGGTAGTTGTAATTGAAAGCAGTCACTGTTCAGCTGACAATTTTTGTCGTAACATTAAACCTCATCTGCCATGTAGTTGCCCACCCCATTATTTTATTCAGGTCTTCCTGTAAAATTCCTATATCCTGATGTGTTATTGCCCTGCTTATTTTGTGTCATCCACAAAAATGGAGATAGAGCAATTTATACCAACCTCTATCATTTACGAATAAATTAAATAAAAATCTTCCCAAGACAGAGCCTTGTGGCACCCCACTTACCACTCCAGACCAATCTGAGTACACGTTATTTATCACCACCCTTTGGACACGTCCCTGTAACCAGTTTTCTATCCATGAACAAATTCTATGGTCCATTCCTACAGACCTTAGTTTGTAGATTAAGCATTTATGGGGAACTGTATCAAATGCTTTTGCAAAATTCAGGCACACCACATCCACATGCCTCTCCCCTATCAAGATGGCAGCTCACTTCCTTGTTGAAAGTTAACAGATTGATCTGGCAGGAAAGAACCTTTGTAAACCCATGTTGATTTCTACGAATGATACTGTTTCCATCAGAAAATTATTGGATATAATCCCTTATCATCCCTCCAATAGTTCACATACTATTGATGTTAGGCTGACTGGCCTATAGTTTCCAGGTATACTTCTCTGCACTTTTTGTATATTGGTACCACATGGGCTTTCCTCCAATCAGCTGGTACAATACCTGTCAGTATGCTGTCCGCAAGGATTAGGAATAATGGTCTCACTATAACCTGACTGAGTTCTTTGAGGACTCTTGGGTCTAAGCCATCCAGTCCTGGTGATTTATTTGTTTTGGCTTCTGTTAGCCACAAGCGTTGTGTTAATAACAGTCCTGGTAGGTATACCTCTCCTTTTCCTGTGTACAAACTGAGGAGAGGAAAGCATTTATTACAGTTGCCTGCTCTGTGTCATCTATAACCATCCTCCTTTCATCATCTTTTATGTGGCCAGTGTGCTCTGACCTCGCTTTTTTACTGTTAATATATTATTAAAAAAACTTGGATTTTTTTTGCTCTTGTCTGCTATGTGTCTCTCAAAATCTTTTTTAACTTCCCTGATTGCATTTCCATTTTTCCTCTGTGTTCAATGTTTCCAGGATTTGGTCCCAATTGATTTCTTGTAGTATTAAGTGCAGTTCAGAAAAGTTTGCTCGTTTGAAATTTTGTGTTTTTGTACAAGCATTGTGCCTCCTTTTCCTATCATTTATGCTAAATGTGATCGTCCTGTGATTGCTAGATCTGAAGTTGTCCCGTACTTCCACATTTGTGATCAGGTGTAAGTCGTTTTTAATTAATAGATCTAGTAGTGCATTCTTTCTAGTCGGGGAATCCACCATTTAGGACATGAAGTTGATCTGTAAGACATTTAAGAAATGACGGGCCTTTAAGGATGAGCTAGCTGTCCCCTATGCCCAGTCAATATCGGGATAGTTGAAGTCCCCCATTATGATGACATTTCCCTGCCTCGCTGCCATTTCTAATTGTGATAGGAGGTCCAGCTCCTCCTTCTTCACCAGGTTGGGGGGTCTTTAACATACCCCCACTATTAATTTCCCACTTGCTTCTTCCCTATGTAGTTCCCTCCACATGGATTCCACCTAACCCATTGCCCCGTTTACAATGTCACACCTCTCTTCCACCCTTAAATAATTATTGATATATAGACACTCCCCTCCCCCTTTTCTACCCTCCCTGTCTTTCTGATACAAGGAATACCCCTGGATATTTGCCAGCAAGTCATGTGAGCTGTCAAACCAAGTTTCTGTTATTCCCACAATGTCTAAATCCTCCTCGTATAACAGCAGCTCCAGTTCCTCCATTTTGTTAGCTAGGCTCCTGGCATTTGTGAGCACGTCCCTGAGTTTTGTATGGGTGCATATTATTTTCTCCTTAGGTTTGCTTGTGCTACGTTTTTGATTTGTCCACTCATTCATCCCAGGATTATATATTATGGATATATTATTAATAGTGCCTCCAATAGTACCCTCTGTCTTTTGCTCACTGTCGGCTATCCCTTCCTCTAAGCCCCCCCCCCCCACCGCCAACACCTAGTTTAAAAGCCCCTCCAACTTCTCAGCCATCTTCTTTCCCAACAGAAC
>BLSH010309270.1:2385-14947 GCA_018402905.1 Glandirana rugosa
TACCCCATCAACCCATTTGTCATCACAACTCGCTTGGGCCTGACATTGCAAGCCCAGGCATGGCTTGAAATCCCACAGGCACCGTGCCTGGGCCTGGGCCTGTAAAGTTTTTAGCAAGCCCAAGCCAGGCCCCAAGACGATAAAATGAGGTGCACAACTCTTCGACGTCCCGTCGGTTAGTTGTTCGCAAAGTGACCAAACGGGAATCTTCGGTAGTGTCGGTACGGATGATTACCGTACCGACACTAACCGGCCACGTAGTACACTGGGTCGGAGAAATATTCGACCTCAGTGTCACGACGTCAGTGTACGAGGAACCCGAACGATTTTTGAAATGTCCGGGTCCGGGTCCGTGCCACGGACACCCTAAAGTTCGGTACGGACCCGAACGTTACAGTCCGGGTTCGCTCAACACTACTGTTTACCCAACTACCCCATACTTTATCAAACTTAGACAGTGTGCCCCTATTGACATATGTATCCCTATACAGGGGAATAGCCTTGTTCACAATAGACTTACCCACCAGAATATTCAGAGGGTGGATTTTTTCCAAGAAAGCACTTTCCTGGCGTAGAAGAGTAGAATTGTCAACAATATGTGTGTCGCTCGTTTTGGGACTAAGGCATCCACAATCCCAAAAGACACACCTCCACCTTAGCTTGTATATGTACTGCTGTAGTCTCCCAATAAACCCCCTCCAGAACTCTTGTATATACTCACAATACCAAAAAATGTGGAAAAAAATCTGCATCTGTGGATGTGCACCACCAGCAGCAGGACGAATGAGTAGGGAACATCCTAGTCAATTTAGCTGGAGTAAAATAGATTTGATGTAGGAATTTAAATTGTATAAGATGTTCCCTGACCGACACCATCCTAGTAATGTTGATATCCCAAATATCGTCCCAGTCGATTTCAAACATCTGTGGGAAGACCACCTTCCACACCACCCTGCACCCTTTTAGAAGACCACCCCCCTCTGTATTTAATTGTTTGAGTCTCATACGCATGCCTAAGCTGTAGATATCGGCAAAAAAGATGGGTATTGGGTCGTTTAAACTTCACTTTCAGGGCTTCAAATGATAGAAGCCTTTCTGCCTCCACTATATCCCTCACTGTCTTAATGCCAAATTTAGTCCAGATAATTGGGTCCAGATATTCCACCAACTCAGTCAGATTGGGATTTCTCCACAGCAGTGTATATGGTGAGAGCCCTACGTCTCCATCCGCCTTATTTGACAGCTCCCATGCCCGAGCAGTCATTCGCATGCCCAAAATGATCGGGTACAAAGCCCTGTTCCCATGTAGCAATAGATGCGAAAAAGCATCGTAAGAACCAACTATGGCCACTTCCAGGGCAGTCGCCGCATCCTCTTCTCGGGACATATACTATCTATGGGCATACATCAACTGCCGTGTCAAAAAATACCTGTAGAAATCAGGGACCACTAATTCCCCTTCTTCCATGGCAGTTGCAACACCCTCAGTTTAATCCCTGGGTGGCGCCCCTACCACAGACAAGACGTGACCAACCGGCCGATACTTTTACATTACCTTGTCCAGTCCATTCTCTCTAAGAAGGGATTCTAAATCGCTCATTTACACATTGAGATTATCTCTACCGAATTGAGTCTCATACGCATGCCTAAGTTGTAGATAGCGGAAAAGATGGGTATTGGGTAGTTTAAACTTCACTTTCAGGGCTTCAAACGATAGAAGCCTTTCTGCCTCCACTATATCCCTCACTGTCTTAATGCCAAATTTAGTCCAGATAATTGGGTCCAGATATTCCACAAACTCAGTCAGATTGGGATTTCTCCACAGCAGTGTATATGGTGAGAGCCCTATGTTTCCACCCACCTTATTTGACAGCTCCAATGCCCGAGCAGTTGTTCGCATGGCCAAAATGATCGGGTACAAAGACCTGTTCCCACGTAGCAATAGATACGACAAAGCATCATAAGAGCCAACTATGGCCGCTTCCTCTTCTCGGGACATATACTATCTATGGGCATACACCAACTACCATGTCAAAAAATACCTGTAGAAATCAGGGACCACTAACTCCCCTTCTTCCATGGCAGTTGCAACACCTTCAGTTTAATCCCTGGGTGGCGCCCCTACCACAGACAAGACGTAACCAACGGGCCGATACTTTTACATATGCGCCTCGGAATATGTAAAGTGATGAACAAAGACGGCTACTCCTCTACATTTTGTGGAAAACAATGTGTAATAGGCCTGATTTAAAGATTTATGATAAAATTGTGGATGGCTAGTAGTTGAAAAATGTGTTTCCTGTAGCATGTAGCATGAGGATCTTATCTCCTAAGTGCTTACTTATGCTTATGAGGGGAGTAAAACCCCTGAACATTATGCGATATGCATGAAATTGTAATTTGGGCTTACATTAAAAAAATGCTATATGAGGACAAGTTGTGAGGGGGGGACCCCGAACCTCAGAGGGTATTTGTTAGCCCACAGAAAAACAAGAACTAAAACCATATAAGTCCAAAAAATTTGTATCAGGAGTAGAGGAGGAGGAGCCACCTTACATAAAGATAACCAACATACCATATACAAGATTGAGCTATACATAGTATGACATGCAACAGTAAACAAAAGGAAAGCTTCATATATACAATCAAACTGTTGTCTAACTGAGTAACAGGAAAAAAATCCCCAAAAGAGAGGCAGTAGAGAAAACAGTGGACCAATATAAATGCAGATTAGGGCCAGGTAACCGGTTAAAGCTGAAATATAAATGAGCAAACTGGGGACAGAAAGGTCCCAAACATGACCTAACCCAAGTGGGCCGCAATTGGAAAGTGTGCGAGACACAAACCAGCATCAGCCACCAAAGAGTTGCTAAAGAATTCCACCAAAGGGGCACACACATGGGATGGGGCAGGTGGGGAGTCATTGGATCAGCATCCACAAGTCAAAACCGCCAAAATTATAGGTTTTAACGCCTGTATAAAAGCAGGTAACTGAGTAAGAACTTAATAGAAAAAAAAATATATTGGCATATGAGAAGACCCAAATATACAAAAAAAGGGGGGAACACATCCATAACCAGCAGATAGCAACTATCATATTGTAGCATGAGGGCACCATAAAATGGGCAAACATGTCTGCTATAAGGCACACATGGGGAGATAATTAGATCTCACAAAAAAGTCAACCAGGATCATGACAAACTCTCCTTCTATCTCTTCTTGGTGGGGAGTGTTTCAAATGGGTGTTAGACAAGGTGCAGAAGGAGGGTGAGGGGCCACTTCAGATTCAAAAAGGCCATTTTTGACAAGAATGTCTTTCCCTTCCTGCACAGTGGTTGCAATGTAAGTGGACCCATTATGGAGGATCATCAGCTTAAAGGGAAAGCCCAGTGGTAGCGGATATGTGCTGCAGTTACAACTTCTTTCATTTTACATCTGCAGTTGAGTGTAGTGGGAGAGATGTCTGGATAAATCTATAGGATGTGACCATCCGGAGAGATAGAAGGGGAATATCTGGCAGCCCTCAGGATCTCTTCTTTCACCAGAAAGTCCTTCATACAAAGTATAATGTCTCTCAGAGGTGTATCGGTGGTGGTTTGGAGTGCAGGGACTTATGAGTCTGATCCCAAGTAAAAGCTGAGGTGTCAAGGTTAGGCAAGGTCAGGATGAGAACAACTTTTGCATGGCTGGAATCAATTCAGCTATGGTTTCTGTAACCCCTCTAATACGCAGATTATTGCACCTGTTCAGATTATCTAAATCTTACACTTGTGCTTGGAGCTGTGTAAAGGCAGTAAAAAGAGACTCATGCTCCCTGAACAGATCATTTAAAGCCAGACTAAGCTCATCATGCTTTGTTTCAAGGCGATCAATGCGGGTTTCCAGAGCAAATCAGTTCATGGGAGAGTGTATTTGTTGTTTTGTGGACCTCAGACTGGAAGCCAATTTAGAATTCATAGAGTCCAGACTGCTAATAAGATCACATTATGTTAGGGGAGCAGAGTACTCACTAGTAGCCATGGTTGAAACAGGCCCCGACTCTGGCTCCAGCTGAGACTGTGGGTGTGGAGATGAAGGAGTGAAGGCACCATCTTTTGCCATGCTGTTGCAATCCTGGACACTCAGCAGATAGGTGGCGAGGGATTTCTGAGCGCCACCGTCACTCTTCTTGCGGGTGGAAGGCATATACAGGCTCTCTGGTGGAAGGGTGTTTAAAATTCTGGGTAGTCATAGCTATAGCTGGCCTTGCAATAGTGGTGGGAATCACAAAACAAAACAAAAGGAAGGCAAGCACACCTAGTACATTACCAAGCACATTTATTGAGTGTTTAAAAAGTAAAAATGGATACTCACAAGAGTGGTGACCCACAGTGGGCCATAGAGTTGCACAATGACAGCAGCGTAGACACAACACACTGCTGAGGGACTGGGTACTGGCGTCCAGACCAGCGTGGCTCTGAGGAAGGGGGTATGCCCCCAAAACTAATCAGCCTACACCTGCATTGTTTTGTTTTTAGTCTCTATCAGATCACCCCATCTGAGGAGGACAGCATTCAACTGGCATTTGTGAACATTGATGTCCTTGTTGTTATTTAAAACCACAAAAGACCTCTTCAGCACTGGAATCGATTGTTGTAGTGGTGGGAATTACAGTCAAACAAAATCTCCTGCGCTCAACAGTAATGAGATGGCAATGAAAGTGGCATGGAATTCTGATGGCTCACAAAGGAAGCACAGGCCTTGCTGCTCTCCAAGGGCCAGGGGACACCCGAAGGAAACACTGTAAAGTGATAAAGAGAGGGTGCACAAGCCTTGTGGATTACCCAGGTAAATGTATTAAAATCAAAAGGAAAAAATAGTACTCACAAACAAAATAGAAATTAAGCCATACCAGAGTCCAAAAAAGGACCAACAGCAACCTTGTTATCAGTGCTATGTCCAGCATGCCAGAGGACCCTATGGAAGGTTGATGCATTTCGAGGGGAGACCCCCTCCTCCTCAGAGCCCTGAGGACCTGGTTGCTGTTGGTCCTTTGTGGACTTGATATGCCTTCATTTCTATTTTATTTGTGAGTACTATTTTTTCCTTTGGATTTTAATATATTTACTTGGGTAATGCACAAGGCTGGTGTGCCCTCTTTTTATTCTTGTACAATAGTAGTGGGAAACCTGGGGAAGAGTGGAGCTACTGACAGAAACAGTCGGGCCATAGCATGCCACGCATGCGCCCCCCCCCCCACATTTGCATTTTTTAATTAAATGATTTTATTTATTTTAATAGCTTTTTTTTGTTTTATTATTGCCCATTTTAAATAAAATTACTGCACTGCAAGGATATAATCTCTTTGGGCTTCTAGTTTATGTTATTTTTGAAAGAGGAATTGGATTGGAGTTCAAGAGGTATTGAATTCATCTCATCCATCCCATCCATTTAATTGTGTCTGCCAGGCTTGATTGGTCTTTTAAGGCCACTTATAGTTGGTGCGTGAGCACTTTTGCCACACATGGTGAAAACACCTTGTTTGGATGCAAAGAAGGAATGTGTCACCATTTAAGGTCACAGTGGTTGGGAATAATCATTCATTCATGGACTTTTTTGATTGTCGATTTAAAATAATAAAAATGAAGTTGTGTTGTTAATTGATACTATTGTACATTGGTTTAGCAGCTAAATCATTTTAAGAAGTAGCACCTTTCTTTACATGGTGCTTAATGCCATTCTATAACCCCATAATATGGTTTCAACATCTCTATCCCAGTGATTTCACAATGTATACTTTTAGCCATATGATTCCGTGTATACCACCTATGTATTCTTCTGATCCTAAGGATATGCTTATGCACAGATTTTTTTAAATATTAACTTTTCTATCACATTTGCATTTTTAATTTAAAAAAATGATTTTACTTTTTCAATAGCCTTTTTAAATTCCTTGTTCCTGAATGTGTATATGATGGGATTAAGCAATGGAGTCATTACAGTGTAAAAGAGAGAGAGGACCTTGTTCAGAATATCCAGTTGTCCTTTTGCTGGAAACAAATACACAGAGACTATAGTCCCGTAAAAGATGCACACTACGGTCAAGTGAGAACTGCAGGTGGTGAAGGCTTTTTGTCTTCCTGTAATTGATTTAATTTTGAGGATGGTTAAAACAATGAAGATATACGATATAACAATTAACATAAACGGTGCTACACCACAGATGAAACCCACTACATAGGTCTGATTATGGATCCATGAAGTATCAGAGCAGGAAAGCTCAAGTATAGGTTCATAGTCACAGAAGAAGTGATGAATGATGTTTGGTCCACAGTAGTATAAACTGCACAAAGATATGGAATCAACCAATGTCATTTTCAAACTTAGTAACCAAATGATAATCACTGATTTAATGCAAATTGATTGGTTCATTATAGAGTTGTAATGCAGGGGCTTACAGATGGCCAAATACCGGTCATAGGACATCACAGCCAAGAGAAAACACTCTGACGTCTCAGCATGTACAAAGAAGGAGAACTGGATGATACATCCAGCAAGAGACATGGTACATCCATCATGTAAGATGATATAAAGAAAGTTAGGAACAATATCTGAAGACAGAATCATATCAAGCAATGATAGCTGAGTGATGAAGAGGTACATGGGAGACTGAAGTGTTTTACTTAGATGATATAAAACCACAATAAAAAGATTTCCAGAAATAGTCACACAGTATATGAAAAACAGCACCGAGAAAAATATAATTTTTATGCGTTTTATATTTGGGAAGCCTGTTAGTACAATATAGGTGATGTTATTGTGATAGCCCACCTGGGAAGAGAATATAAAAATGCATAATAATTTAGTTTGCAGTCATTAGAAAATCTACTATGTATGGCAAAACAAAAACAACATTTAGTCTGACATTTATCCATTCAATTTTGTTAGGATCCTTCTTCAATATGTTACCATCCAGCTGAGTTTTGGCTGGTTGGCTGAGCTTCTGTACTATACTGAAGACCCCCCAATTAGCCTTTGGGTTTGACAGGCTCTTCCAGCCTTTCTCTTAGTGCACTTTCTGTCTATTGCCCCAATTACCTCACCAACCCACCAGTGGGGACCGAATGGCTGAAATCAACTCTGTCAACCTTTGCTTGAAGCAAAAGTTAAGTGAAAAGAAGGTAGGGGTTTACAGGTTACTTAACACATAGCAGCAGTAAATTTACTCTGCCTAGAAATACTGTATGTCCAGTCCTTTCCACATGCTGGTAGAGGTTGTATGATCTTTAACCCTTTTGCTGCCAGAGCCGTTTTTGCATTTTTGGCACGCATGTTTAAAAAATCATTTTAGGCCTGAAGATTATACAAAACCCCCAAACATGATATATTTTCTGAAAGCAGATACCCTAGAGAATAAAATAGCGGTAGTTCCAATTTTTTATGTGACATGATATTACCGCAACGGTCTAGGAAACACATACGTTTCAGTAAAAACATACTAACGTTAGTGAATTGTAGGGCAAATAAATGCAATAAATTACGCACATTTTTTGTAAAATATAAAAGACGAGGTTGTGCTGAGTAAATAGTTACCCAGCATGCCAAACCTTAAATTTTTGTGCGCCCTGTGAAATGGTGTCAAGCTTCAGTACCCTATATTTTCTATGGGTGACACTTCAGAAGCCCCCTTAGGTATCAGTATAGTGTTATAGATGAGGTCTTGTGTTAGAATTATTGCTCTCACTCTGGTATACATGGCGATATGTAACATGTGTATCACAATAAACATTTTCATGCATAGGCACCCCAACGCATGTGTTTACGTTCCTGCATGTGTATATGGTGGGGTGGGCTAATTTTTTGGGGGGGTTTTATGTGTTTGTGTGTAACTTAATTTTTTGCAAAAAAAAAAATCTTTTTTTTTACTTAACTTTTTTCATCACATAGGGGACAAAAAGTCCCCTATGTGATGATTTTTGGTGGCAGGTTCTCTTTATTGAGACATGCAGGGTCTAAAAGACCCTGCATGTCTCCCCTGTACTCCACTGAATGTATTGCAATGCAGATTGCATTGCAAAACATCCGTTCCCGACAGGGAACGTGACCCCGAAGTGACGTCAGAGACATCGCTTTCCGGGTCGCTGCAAGAAGGGGAGGAGAGTGGAGGTGTATCTGCTCTCCTTCTCTTCTACATGCCGCCACCCGCCATGGACATCCCAGGCTCGCGGAGCCCGGTAAGCATGGTGGGAGTGCATGTGCAGGGGGTCGCCATTAGTGGGGGTCAGTGAGAGCAGTCGGGCGGCTGTGGCGCCACCCGACTTCTCTCACCTGACAGGCAGGAGGCTGCCTGTCAGTTACACACACAATCCCGGTGGTTGCAGCCACTGGATTGTGTGTAATACCCCCCCGCCGTTAGGTCCATACGACATACGGACCCGGCGGCGAAAGGGTTAAACAAAATTGCAATGTACTAAGCAATCTTTGATTCCTGAAAGTGCTCCTACCTTCCTGTTTTCTAGGCTCTAGCATGGACCTGTTCATTTTTAGCCAGGAAGGAGCATGAGTTTTTTTAGACCCTTCTAGAAGGGCTCTCTGTATACAGTATCTCACAAAATTAAGTACACCCCTCACATTTTTGTAAATATTTTATATATCTTTTCTATCTTTTCATGTGACAACACTGAAAAAAATTACACTCTGCTACCATAAGTGAGTGTACAGCTTGTATAACAGTGTAAATTTGCTGTCCCCTCAAAATAACTCAACACACAGTCATTCATTTCTAAACTGCTGTCAACAAAAGTGAGTACACCCCTAAGTGAAGATGTCCAAATTGGGCCCAAAGTGTCAATATTTTGTGTGGCCACCATTATTTTCCAGCACTGCCTTAACCCTCTTGGGCATGGAGTTTACCAGAGCTTCACAGGTTGCCACTGAGCTGGTGGATATTAGAGACCTTGCACTCCTCCACCTTCCATTTGAGGATGCCCCACATATGCTCAATAGAGTTTAGGTCTGGAGAAATGCTTGGCCAGTCCATTACCTTTACCCTCAGATTCTTTAGTAAGGCAGTGGTCATCTCGGAGGTATGTTTGGGGATCGTTATCACGTTGGAATACTGCCCTGTGGCCCAGTCTCTGAAGGGAAGGAATCATGCTCTGCTTCAGTATGTCACAGTACATGTTGGCATTCATGGTTCCCTCAATGAACTGTAGCTCCCCTGTGCTGGCAGCACTCGTGCAGCCCCAGATCATGACACTACCACCACTATGCTTGACTGTAGGCAAGACACACTTGCCTTTATACGCCTTACCTGGTTGCCACCAAACACGCTTGACACCATCTAAACCAAATACAATTATCTTGATCTCATCAGACCACAGGACATGGTTCCAGTCTGCTTGTCTTCAGCAAACTGTTTGCAGGCTTGCTTGTGCATCATCTTTAGAAGAGGCTTCCTTCTGGACGGCAGCCATGCAGACCAATTTGATGCAGTGTGCTGCATATGGTCTGAGCACTGACAGGCTAACCCCCCACCCCTTCGACCTCTGCAGCAATGCTGGCAGCACTCATACTTTTATTTCCCAAAGACAACCTCTGGACACACAACATCTTTGGTCTAGCATGTCGAAGCCTGTTCTGAGTGGTACCTGTCCTGTTAAACTGCTATAAGGTCTTGACCACCATGCTGCAGCTCAGTTTCGGGAGTAGAGTAGAGCAACAATTTTTTTTTATAGATCCTCAGAGAGTTCTTTGCCATGAGGTGACATGTTGAACTTCCAGTGACCAGTATGAGAGAGTGAAAGCAATAGCACTAAATGTAACACATCTGCTCTCCATTCAAGCCTGAGACCTTGTAACACTAACGAGTCACATGACACCGGGGAGAGAAAATGTCTAATTGGGCTAAATTTTGACATTTTCACTTAGGGGCGTACTCATGTTTGTTGCCAGCAGTTTAGACATTAATGACTGCGTGTTGAGTTATTTTGAGAGTACAGCAAATTTACACTGTTATACAAGCTGTACACTCACTACTTTACATTGTAGCAAAGTGTCATTTCTTCAGTGTTGTCACATAAAAAGATAGAATAAAATATTTACAAAAATGTGAGGGGTGTACTCACTTTTGGGAGATACTGTATATTTATCTCCTTCCCCAGCTCTCATGATTGTCAACAACCCCCCTAGTAAATTGCTGGGTGAAATAAATACTCATAACCACTAACATTGTATCTTTTGCTTTATCTACTGGAGAACAGTAGGCAAGTGAAAATTGAGTACTGTCCATGATACTTTTTTTATTTGCAGTAACATACAATATTTCAGGCTTTTGGGGCGTGTCCCCTTCTTCAAGGTACAAGCAGTACTGATTCACAACCGTTTTAGCTGAATGTTAAAACAAGAAAAAAAAAAGAAAAAAATCTGAGGGAAAGGGAAAAAAAAAGTAAAACAAACACAAATCAATGTATAAGGCAAATGGTAATGAAGCTAGCTGCATGGTCAGTGAGATAAGACAGGCAGAGCTATAGATTGGGAAGGGGTGGGGGGGGGGGGGGTGACAGTCACAGAGGGGGTCGTAAAACTTTAGAATAATGAGTGAGAAAACCTATATCTAAGTTTAAACTGTTATTTTTTGTGTCAAAAAGAATAATCATTCTTAGTTCAAACATTTTCCTTTCCTGGATAGTTCTGAAATTCCCTTTAAGAACTAAAACATTGAGGTCTACAATAGTGTGGTCTGGTTGTGAAACGTGATGTCCCCCTGGTATGCAGAAATCATCTTCTTTATGTTCCTTGGTGGAATGTCTGTGTAAATTCATCCTTGTTTGCAGTTTCTGTCCTGTTTCCCCAACATAAGATCCTCTGTTGCACCTATTGCATTGAATGAGGTGCACCACAGTACTAGAGGTACAGCTGTATGATCCCATGATATTGAAGGTCCCATTTGTGGTGTGACACTTTTGGATATATTGATCTGGTTGCACAGTTTGCATAATTTTTTATTGCAGGGTTTGCTTCCATTATTTGTGACTTCATAATTAGAATGAAGTTTCCTGCTGGTTTTTGTCTGAGATTGGGTGGTTGTCTGAAAGCAAATATTGGGGGTTGTTGGAATATTTCTTTCAGAGTTTCATCTTCTGTTATAATGGGTTGTAAATCATTGATTATCTTTTTTATCCCTTCCAGTGCTGGGCTGTATGTGGTGACTAGAGGGACACGGTTATTTGTTTTTTCTCTTTGTATTGAAGGAGATTTTCTCTTTGGGTTTTCAAGGCCGTGGTTATGCTGTTGTTGATGGTTTTGCATTTGTATCCTTTCTTATGGAAGGAGTCTGCCAGTGTTCTGAGATGTTTATCTCTGTCCTCTGGGTCTGAACATATTCGGTGGTATTTGATGGCCTGGCTGTGTACGATGGACCGTTTAGTGTGATGGGGGTTAAAAATGGAACTATGGAGGGGGTGTGGCCTGGCCTGAACGGCGATGGACGCATCTTCTTGGAGCTCCGGACCCTGAGAAGCCATCCAGCAACATCTGGCTATCCCGAAACTTGGTGAGACTGATCAGTCCCCCATCCGAGCCTACACCAGTCCCCTGCACTGCCCTGAGCGGTTCTTTTCATTTTTCCAGGAGCGGGAACCAAGCGGTTCTCATCTGAAGCCGCGGGCCCGCTCCTCAGGATCCCCGCACCATCCGGCCCAATCGCTCAGCTGCACGGGGGACATAAGACTTGGGCTAACTCCTAAACCCCCCAGGTGCCATCTGAGAAGGGAACGAAAAGAAACAACATCGCCCGATCGTTCGGGCGGCACGTCCTACGCGAGCCCGGGGATCCAGCGAGGCCTGTGGAAGTGACTTACGGCGGCCATCTTGGTACACCTGCGGCCTACCACCCGCGATCTAGGCAGAACTGACTTGCAACAACACTAACATTGCCTGCAGAATCCCCAGCACAGCAACACCCCGAGCAGCCATCCCAACTCACAGCAATCAGTATAGCCCAGATCCTGCATCATATTTAGCTAACACCTACAGCACGGGCTATACCTGACAAAGACAAGCTCGCACCTCAAACACAAGACTAACACTCTCCCACAACATCTCCTGCACCAAGAATCAGATCACAAACAGGAATCGGACCCCTAAGATGATTCCCTAAACATCTAACCTAGCCCCACAACCCGGATCGCAGCAACCCAAAGCGACCCGTATCCCCAGAAATCGCCCGTCAGGCGACAGGGGAAAGAGAGGACACGGGGACAGCGGACTGCCCGCTAAAGACCCCTATGCCCAGCGAAACCCAACGACGCTAGGCCCAACACCCCGATCCAATCTACAAATCCCTTAGTAGAATCCCCAGGCTAAGGACAAACACTAGACTAAGAACCACGTCCTCTACAACACCCTCTCACAATCAGAACACAAACTCCACGCTCGAACAGAAACAGTCCATATCGGGCACGACATCCACAATCGATTTATACTACGTCCTAGACCCGATATGACTAACGACACTCAACCCTACCGACGAGCCCCACAACGACACGACCCCTAAGACGTCCGTTACAATCACAACAACGTT
>BLSH010309289.1:0-14679 GCA_018402905.1 Glandirana rugosa
AGGTGAGAGGTACAAGTAGAGAAAACTTTACTCCTATTGCCCTTAACTTGAATTTTAAAAACAGTTTTGAATATATAGACATAGGGCAGGATGGTCAGTATCAGAGACCCACCTCCAAGGAAACCAGCCAAGATAAAAATGAGAAGAATGTTGATGAAGGTGTCACTGCAGGAGATCTTAAACAATTGTGGAAGGTCACAGAAGAAGCTTTCTATAATATCTGATCTACAAAATATTAAATTGGTGGCATAAAGTGTGTGAACTAAAGAATGAATAAAGCTGAGACACCACACAACAGACATCAACTGTAAACACACTTTCCAACTCATGATCTGAGTGTAATGTAATGGCTGACAAATGGCGGTATATCGATCATAGGACATGACAGCCAATAGACAATCTTCACAACTGGCAAAGAACATAAAGAAGAAGACTTGGGTTATACAAGCCTGTATGGAAATCTTTCTTGTCCTGGTGTGAAGGTCAAATAACATTCGTGGGACGGTGATTGAGGAATAACAGAGGTCCAAACCAGCCAGGTTCCCAAGGAAGAAATACATAGGAACATGGAGGTGAGAGTCGGTGACTACAAGGACGATGATCAGCAAATTCCAGATTAATGTCAGAAGGTAGATGAGAAGGAAGAAGAGAAACAGGGGAAGCTGGATACCTGGAAGTTCAGACAATCCAGAGAGGAATAATTCATTTAATGTTGACTGATTTCCCATTTAATATTTTTAATGACTATTTTGAAAAACGTTACGTATATTGTACTGTATATGATCTGATATCTCAATCTGAAGTGGAAAATATTATATAGATAAGAAATTTGTATAAAGAATTTCCCTCAATTGTATTTTTTGTACTATTTCATATTTACAAAAACAATAGAGAAAGCCCATAAATAAAATACAATTCACATTTTTCCACAACCTAAAGTAAAACTCATTTTTTTTACAATCTAAAAGATTGAATAGAGAAATTCTATTATGTTAGGATATTGACTGAAAAGGTCCACAGAAAACATGAACTGTTTACTTGCTTCTGTCAGCGATCTTTAATGCTCTAATTATTCATCAGAATTCTAATATATTGGCTGTATTAATGGATGCATGAAGCATCAATTAGCTGTAACTGCAGAGCGTAATATCCATTGTCCATCATCCAAGAGACTGATAAAAGTGAATTATTCCTGCTGCAGCAAAAACAAAAAATAAAGGTTTATTAAAACCTTATCTAAAAGAAACGACCATTTGAATTTGTGCCATTTGTAACTTGTATGGTGGAGACCAAAATGCAGGTTTCAAAGGTTAGACCAGAATGCATTAACTTCTTTTTTTTTTTTCACAATAACATTTTTTATTAAAAGAAAAATAGACAGAGTTACATATTATGGTTTCCATAACAGTGGATCATGCTAAGTTAAATCATAGAAATCCATATATATTCGCATTGCCAGTTTTCAATATGCACATCAGTTAACAAACGTACTAAAGGCAAAGATAGAATGCATTTACCTCTGAATTTAGTAAGAATATTTGAGATATAATGCCGACTAGAAACGTGTAAGTTAACAATCTTATAAGAATCTTAGAAGAATTATCTTTCTAAGTGGTTTTAAAGAGGAAAAAGGAAACAGAGAAGAAAAAGAGAGGAAAAAAAAGGGGGGAGAGGGGGAGGGGGAAGGGGAGGGAGGGTACAGGAACGAGAAAGTGTGTGTTGAGCTTCATAGGGGGTTTTCACTTGTTTCGGTGAGTAAGAAAAGGGTCCATTATTTCCATAATTTGTGAAATATTTCAACATTATCAGTTTTAATTGCTATTGTCTCTTCCATATGGTATATGGAGTTGATCTTGGTTATCCATTCCCTGACGGTAGGGACTGTGTGTGTTTTCCAATATAATGGAATGAGGGATTTGGCTGCATTCAGTAAATGTCTGGCCAGATCATTTTTGTAAGACTTAAAGGATAAATCATTCAGATGCAGTAGACAGCAGGCTGCGTCCAGTATGAGACGCATCTCAGTGATATTTTTTATCCAAGAAACCACTTGTCTCCAAAAAACCTGAATAGGGGCGCACTCCCACCAAATGTGGAGAAAAGTGCCCCTAGCCTAATGGCATCTCCAACATAAATCTGAGTCTAAAATGTGCCAAGTTTTGAGTTTGACCAGTGTAAGGTACCACTGTGTTCGTATCTTGTAAGCTGTTTCTTGCATTCTGGAGCTTAGCGAGCATTTATGAGTAAAAACTGCCGCTCTTTCCTATTGCTCATCTCATAGGGCCTTGAATTTGTCACTTTTTCCGCTCAGGGGTTGGGTAGCCAGCCATAGGTTAGAAAGGTGCCCTTTCTGAGAGGTTTTTGTTCAAAGCAGATTCATTTCAAAATTTGAAAGCGGTCTGATTAGCAGTTTTTTGTGTTTGTTATTTTGAATAAAGTCATGTATCTGAGGGTATTCCCAATAAGTCAGACTATTCAAATGGGCCAGATCCCTCATTTCCTTTAGATCTCTTATCTTTCCTTTTAGGATGCATTGTATGGTCAGAATGGGGTGTCCGGAATCAGTCACATTATAGTTCTTTTTTTTAAGTCCTGGGGGAAAGTCTGGGTTGTCAGCAATTGAGGATAAAGGTCCTGGGGAAGAGGAGAGCTGATGTGGAATGGCAGCCAGGTGGAATATTTTTAGTGTTGTGGAGATTAGCGGATGAGTGCGTACCTCAGGGGGTATAGTTTCTGGGGTTAGACCATGGAAGATAATGGATAGGGTAGAGAAAGCTTTGTCTTTCAATCTCAACCCAATCCTTGTTTGCCTGGTGGCAATGCCAGTCTAAAATCCTCGTTAAGTGTGATGCAAAATAATATTTTTTGAAATTCGGAACTCCCAATCCTCCATGTGTTTTAGGTGCGCATAAGAGTTTCAGGCTAATCCGGGGCCTTTTATTCGCCCAAAGGAATCTTCCTTGAAGTGAAGTAAGTTTTTGGAAGAAGAGGTTTGGGAGGTCAATCGGCAGGGCATGAAATAGGTATATTAGTCTGGGAAGAATCACCATTTTTAAAATGGCCGCTCTTCCCAACCAGGAAAAATGTCTAGGGTTCCAATTATTGAGGTCTTTCTGGATTCTACTCAGCATGGGTTTGAAGTTAGAGGAGAAAATTTGTTCTATTCTAGGGGTCAATTTAATACCTAAATATTGAAGAGCGTTTTTCTCCCATTTGTAGGGGCAATTTTTGTGTGTCATGTCTGCGGTTTTGCTGTTAAGTGAAAGATTCATAGCTTCTGATTTCTTGTGATTGATTTTAAAATTGGCAATATACCTAAATAGTTGAAACAGTCCATTCAAGTTGGGAATGGAGATAAGGGGCTGCAAAATAAAAAATAGAAGGTCATCAGCATAAGCTCTGACTTTGTATTCAATCTCTTTCAATTTGATACCATGGATGTCTGCCTGTAAGTTAACAGATCTTATCAGCGGTTCCAGTGTGATTATAAATAGAGTTGAGCGAACCCGGACTGTAAAGTTCGGGTCCGTACCGAACTTTGGGGTGTCCGGGACCCGGATCCGAACCCGGACTTTTCAAAAAAAGTCTGGGTTCGGGTCCGGGGTTCTGGTATTTTATTCTACATGTTGAACAGCTGCCAAGGGCAGCCAATCAACAAGTGTTTCACTGGTTTTCCCTAGAAGCCATCACAGCCATGCCTACTAATGGCATGGCTGTGATTGGCCAGTGCATCATGTGACCCAGCCTCTATATGGGGCTGGAGTCACCGTGCTGCATGTCACATGCTCTCAGGATAGTTTAGGGAGAGGATGCTGCTGGCTCTGTGAGGGACAGATTGCAGAACATCTCATCCTGCATTACTGAACGATCTGATTGTGGACTAGGGAGAGATAGGAGTACTGCTGCTTTGAGGGACAAATTGCAGACCTCATCCTGCTGCACAGAACGATCTGACTGGACTAGGTAGAGTCTGTTGCTTTAAGGGAAAGATCATTGTTCTAAAATCATCTCCAAGTTGTACAGGGAAAGGTTCCAGCTGTTGCTTTAAGGGAAAGATTATTGTTCTAAAATCATCTCCAACTTGTATAGGAAAAGTCTATTGCAGCCGCATAGAGAGCCATATTATTGTTCTAAATTTTAGAACAATAATATGGCTCTATGTGGCTGAAAGACACTTTGCCTATACAAGTTGGAGATGATTTTAGAACAATAATATGGCTCTAAGCGGCTGCAATAGACTTTTCCTATACAAGTTGGAGATGATTTTAGAACAATAATATGGCTCTAAGCGGCTGCAATAGACTTTTCCTATACAAGTTGCAGATGATTTTAGAACAATAATCTTTCCCCTAAAGCAACAGCTGGGGCCTTTCCCTGTACAAGTTGGAGATGATTTTAGAATCTAAAATCATCTCCTAGTTCTATAGGGAGAGGTTCCTACTGTTGCTTAAAGGGACAGATTATTGTTTCTTGCTCAAAATTAAAAAGTACATCTACATTGCTGGTTTAAAAAAAAAAAAATTCTAAAAACTACATTTGCGGCCAGCGGTGCATTTCTTGCACAAAAATAAAAAAAAAAACAGTGTTGGCCCCTCCTCCTCCTCCACCGCCCCTTTCACTGCCTCCTCAACCTCCAACTCCACATCCACCTCCATTTTTGATTTTTTTATGTGATTTTAGCTTAAAAATTATTTTAAGTTATTTCCCTATCCCCATTTCTTTGTAGGGCACTTGTCCAACTCTTACCCCCATTTTCCTTCCTTTTGCAGATCTCTGGGACTTTCAAGGACTTTACAGCCATTTTTGTGCCTAAAAGTTTGGGTCCCCATTGATTTCAATGGTGAGAGACAACCCTGTCTTGTCCCGTTTCTTATGTGTATAGGTTCTGAAAGTGTGTTGTTAACCTTGATTCTTGCACTGGGGTTGAGATATAGCTTGTTTATCCATAGTTACATAGTTAGTCAGGTTGAAAAAAGACACAAGTATATCTAGTTCAACCAATAAATATAAATATAACCAAATAATCCAATTAAGTAATCTATCTCCAAAGCCTATATGTCTGCAGGTAGCCATCATATAGTCCCAGGAGATTCTATCAAATGCCTTTTCAGCGTCAGTTGATAAAAGCATGGTTTCAAGTTTCTCTTTGTGTGTTCTGTGGATCAGGTTAAGAGCTTTGATAATATTATCTCGGACTTCTCGACCCAGCATAAATCCTACCTGTTCCATTCCAATAATTTTTCCTAAAAAAGGGCAAATTCTGTTGGCCAAGATTTTTGCTAGTATCTTAATATCTAGATTCAGTAAAGAAATGGGTCTATAGTTTGCGCAGTCAGTCGGATCCTTGTTTTTTTTGGGAATAACAGAAATATGGGCCAGGGAAAAGTCGCTAGGGGGTTAGGGGTCCTTAATAATATTGTTAAGGGCTTTAGTAAGGTGAGAGTTTAGAATGGGTTTGTAGGATTTATAGTATAAAGACGTAAAACCATCTGGGCCGGGGCTTTTCCCTGATTTCATGTCTTTGATGGCTTGGGTAACTTCTTCATTTGAGATAGCTTCATCAAGAATTGAGGTCTCGGATGGGTCTAGTCTTGAGATTTTGCTATTTTCCAGAAACGTATTAATGATTTGTACCCTGTCTCCTATGGCCTCTTTGGGTTTGGGTTGGGCTGGCAGATTATACAGTTTCGTGTAGAATTCATGAAATATTTGGGCTATTGATTCAGCGTCAAATGAGGGAGTACCCTGTTTGTCCCATATACAGTGGATATTCCCTGCTGTTAACGAATCTTTAAGGGCTCTGGCAAGGTATTTGCTACTTTTATTACCGAACTCGTATTATATTGTCCTTCTAAGGAACAATGATCTTCTAGTTTTAAGATCTAAGATATTTTGCAATTCCTTTCTTTTTTCAATCAGCTGCTGCAATTGAAAGGGATTGTTTATGTAGCAGTTCTAAAGCGTTTATCCTCTGTAGGATGTGTTCTATATGTTTCTCCTTTTCATTTTTCTTCCTTGCACCATATTTAATCAGCTCTCCTCTTATAACGCTTTTATCTGCTTCACAGACTATCAATGGGGAAGTCCCCATTGTGTTGTTTAGTTGGAAATATTCTGTGATTGAGGAATGAATGTTTTTGTAAATTTCAGAGTCTGTCAGGAGGGATGAATTCAACCTCCAGTTGAAGTGTTTCTGTTGGGGGGTGGTCAATGCGAGAGAAATCGAGACAGGGGCATGATCAGAAAGTAGTATCGAGCCTATCTCAGCTCCCAACACGTCAGGAATATCTCTTTGGGAGATTTATAAATGGTCTATTCTGGAATAGTTTCTATGAGTAGCGGAAAAATATGTAAAATCTCTAGTTGTGGGGTGTAAAGATCTCCATGCATCAATCAGAGTAAGAGATTTTAACAAGGACTTTATTTTTTTAAGAATTTTGTATGTTATGCACGTTTTCCCCGAAGATGTATCCTGTACAGGATTTAGAGGGATATTGAAATCACCTCCAAGAATAATACAGCCTTTTGCAAAACTCTTAAGCTCGTCTATAGAGTTGAGCAAACCCGGACTGTAAAGTTCGGGTCCATACCGAACTTTTGCGTGTCCGGGACCCGGGGTTCTGGTAGTTTTATAACAGTTTTGAAAATTGCTGTAAAAAAGTCCTGGAAAGTCCTAGAGGTCTGCAAAATGAAGGAAAATGGGGAACAGTGATATGGCTTCTCCCCGCTAATTTATACTTTTCTCACACAGTTTAAAGATAGTCCACATCCACCTCCATTTTTGATTTTTTTATGTGTTTTTTTTTTTTAATTATTTTAAGTTATTTCCCTATCCCCATTTCTTTGTAGGGCACTTGTCTGACCCTTACCCCCATTTTCCTTCCTTTTGCAGACCTCTAGGACTTTCCAGGACTTTCTTACAGCCATTTTTGTGCCTAAAAGGTCGGGTCCCCATTGATTTCAATGGGGTTCGGGGTCCTTGTCAAAGTTCGGGTCCTGTCCGGACCCGAACCCGGACTTTGTCCCGAAGTTCGGCCGAACCAGCAGAACCCAAACTTCCAGAGGTTCGATCAACTCTACTCGTCTATCACATGCTTACAGAAAGAGATATGTGATTTATTTGGAAAATAAACATTTGCTACGGTGAGTGGTTTGCTATTCCACATCCCTTTTAATAAAATGTATCTGCATTTATATCTATGTGTTGGTGTTCTACTGAGAAGGATGTGTTTTTGCTGATTGACACTCCCTTGGTTTTAGCCTCGGGGTTGGTTGCATGGAACACTTGGGAAAAATAACTGTTTGTCAATTTAGGGATTTGGTTTCCTTTGAAGTGAGTTTCCTGGAGTAGTACTATTTGTGGTTTGCATTTTTGAAGTTTAGATAAAAAAAAAAAAAGAGGAAATCAGTTAGATAGACCTAGTAAAGTTATACTCCTCGGACAAGCAGCTGTCTCGTCTCGAGTTGTAGTAAGTTTGAATATGTGAAGCACTCGCTAACGTATAATCCAATATTATTCTTTTAGGGGTGAGTGGTAGACGAACAATAAGAGATGTGTAATGTAGAAGGGTGCAATCTACAACAACAAAAAGGAGAGGAAACAGATTTTTGTTACTGTAGGGAAATAACTCTTAATGGGAAAGGGGCTCAACTTTCAGCCTACATGGTAGAGCAGACGAATGTCTGTTTATCAGAATTTGCGATCCTGTTAGGGAAAGCAAGAGCCAGATGGAGAGGATAGAAAAGAATCAAGCAGATATTAACGTAATAGAGAGAATTAATTATCGAGGGACAACCAAATGGGCCGCCTGTAGGTATTACCCAAATTAAAAAATTAAACAACCTAACAAATAGAAGTTCTGTGAAATTAAATTCTCTATGTTTCCATAACTTCAGAGGGTTTCATCTATACGAAGGAGGATGTTAGGGTGATTAACCATGTGGCCCGGGCTTTCTGTATCCAGTCTTAGGCTAAGGCCCAGAAGTAGATCAATCTATTCTAGCATACAGCATGTCCCTATGCTCTTCCAAGAATATGGATAGATATGGGAGGAAATAGCAAGCCGCCGGGCCACAGGGGAGCACCACCAATTCTCAAAAAACGAGGTTAGTCTGTGATATATAATTATGTAGGTAAAGTCCATCCCCATGTCGGAGTGTCATCCCGGGAGAATCCGTGAAACACCGACATGGTGAGAGTCATCCACGTCAATATCTTGACAGTATTAAAAACATGTAACAAACCATTCTGTTAAACAGTTACTTAATTAGTGAATACCGGTAACTTCGAAACCTTATGTAGCTCAGTGGAGTCCAGCCTAAATTAGAGTCTAGGTTCAGGCCCATAAAGCCTATTTGTTATATAATGTTTATATAATCTATGCGAAGAGGGGTCTAGTGTAAATGTTTGAGTACCCAAACGCTTCTTCGGCTGAATGTCCACAATCATAGGTCAGGTAAGACAAACTCTCTAACTGGGTTTTAGGCCCAGAATAGAATCACTTCCCACGGGAAGAGGGTAATACGTCTCCTTATTGGTATCTAAGTCTGAAGTAGGGCACCTGATCTCCTTAAGATATCAGAAAAGTCTCTTGTGGTCTCAGCTGAAGAATATTGATCTCCGAACAGTTGTTTTCCACCATTGTAGAACCTTAGTTATATATAAGAAAAAGGAAAGAGTTATTGCATATCATGCAAACTGTCAGACAAGAGAGAAAAAAAAGGATAAGGGGAAAACTTTGCATCAGCAGCAACTTTTGTCTTTACTAAGAGAGAGTAGTCAGCAAGTTGTTCTGAGAGTTTGAGTCTAATATGAAGCAATTTGCTTGAGGTCATACAACAGAGTTTTAAGAAAACAAGGTAGTTCTTTTATCAAAGTCGCCTCATTGTATATCCAATGGGAAGTGCGTTCTATTTTAGAACTCGGATAATAAAATGTTTGCATAGGTCCTAGCCATCAAAGGAGATGGTTGCCTGAGTCACATATAACCACAGCAACTACAATATTGTAGGTGACTATTGGTTTGCTGAAAACAGAATGTCTGAGAAAATCCAAACTTACACTTCCATATAAGCTATTTGGAATGTTGAAGGTGGACGGTGCCATCTGCTGGGGGAAGAAGAAATAGCAGAACTGTTTCCGCAACATGGAAACCTTAGGGCAGTAAAAAAGTTAGAAACTGGGTTAAATAGACAGGGAGAACTGCGTTCTTCAGCATGGATCCCTTGTTCTGGGTGCTTTGTTAGGTGGAGTGCTAACCCCCAGGATATCCACTTGTTTTTTTTTCTTTCCTTTGTTGTGAGGTGATTTGCTTGGTGTCGCCCTGATCGGTGAGGAATTGAATGCTATCGGTAGAGGCAGACGGAAGTCTTTATACCAGTCAGGTAAATCGATTAGCTCAAGGTGTAAGTGATCGCAAAATTGCGGCAGATCTTCAGGGGTTCTTAGAAAGAATTGCCTACCGTTGTATGTGGCCTGAATTGCAAACGGGAACTTCCATCTATAGATTATTCCTTTAGCTCTCAACACTTCAAGTAGGGGTTTAACAGCATGTCTGTTGTTTAGAGTGATCAGTGAGAGGTCCTGGAATATCTGAATAGGGACCTCATTGAACATGATTTGGTCGTTTTGTCTTGCTTTCTGAATGATCTCCTCTATTAAGGGGAAACTATTAAGGCAGCAAACGATATCTCTGGGAGGGGAATCCTCCAGAGCTTTGGGTTGTAGGGCCCTATGAGCCCTCTCAAAGTCAATGGGGGATTCCGCAGGTCTCTCCAGTAAGTTGTTGAATATGGCGCTCAGTACGGATTTTATTTGGTCTGCTGGCACTGCTTCAGGGATCTCCCTAACTCTCAGATTGTTCCTCCTTCCTCTGTTATCCATATCCTCTAAATGTCTATTTATTGTGATTAAATGTTGTGAATGAGTGGCCGTTATGTGTTCCAGCCTTTTAATGGCCTTCTCTCTGTTCCTCCCTGTTCCTCCCTGCCCGTTCGTTAGCTCCCATTTGCTCCATCAGCATATGGATCTCCGCTTTCAGGTCAGTGAATGCAGCTGAGAAGGATCTCTTTATGTCTGCTGCAATCTCAGACATGTCAGCATAGGTTAAGGAATGTGTGGAGGAGGTAGGATACTCTTACCGATTCCTCCGATGTGGTCAGTGAGGCTGTATCAAAGTCTTCGTTCTCCTTGTGGTCGGAGAGGTGCGCCATCTTGTCTCTTCGTCTTGCTCTGGGCTTCGAATATATCTGTGATGTTTCTGTTACCAGAGAAAGTGGCGGAACGCTTCTGGCGGGTATGTGATCCCATTTTAGAGATTCTGCCCATGTTTGGCTAGCAGACGGATCGCAGTCTAGCTGTAAAGTTGAGCCATGTCCCGGAGCTCCCTTTTTATGCGTCCATCTTCTCTGCGCGTCAAGCCATGCCCCCATTAACTTCTATAGATAATAAAAATTCAATATGGAAGATTGGTATATTTTCTTTTTTTCTCTGCACAGAAGACAAATGTATTTAGCATCTTGCCATAAAGCGAGACCTTACTACTGGAAATTAAAAGTAAGGCCCTCATCTATCAATCTGAGAAATGCAAATGCAATAAGTGAAAGATTATCAAATGAAAAAAAAAAATATATAAGAGTCAAAAGCCTTTATTGTTTAATTAGTTACAACAATCAGGTCAAAAGACATCCAATGCATTTTGGAGGCCACACAGTCCCCCTTCATCAGGGCTGGGTGAAATGGCAGAATGTTAAAGGATCTCCAAAGTTCTGCTAAGCAGACTGATCTGCAGGCAGATAAACAGATGTCCATTTTTTGTTTTACAGTAAAGGTTTCTAAACCCTCAAAAAATGGGTTTAGATACACTTAAAAATACTCTCTGGTGATCCTGCCATAAAGGTTCTTGGTCGCGCACTTATTATGGGGAGACAAGTTTCTCCCACTTGCGTTCCTGCATTGTCATCCTATCTCTTTCTCCTCTTGAAACCTCAACAGGGCATGCTGACACACATCACATAGGCCTGATAGATCATTGTCACCATCAGGAGAACCTATCTAGAGCAATACCATGCAGCTGACACTGGGGTGAGTGCATGTAGACAGGAAGTGGCTGAAAGAAGCTGAAGGAGATCAGCAGTATTAGGATTAAAAAATACAAAGAAGTGAAAACAAGGATTTGGACAGGAAAATGCCAACCGTACTGGAGTTTCAAAATAATCATCCCTGTACATGTTATGGGTCAGCAACTCAGAATCATATTCAAATCATCAGCATCATGATCAAGGAACCAACATTCCTAAAGGAGGGCTCAGCAATGGCAGTCTCCAACATTCTCTCATGACAGGTCCCCTTTCATTTTAGAATGTCTTAAAGCGGAGTTCCACCCAGATTTTTTTTTTTTGGCATCCACTCTTTTAATACTAAATAGATGTAACCTTTTGTTTCCTTACTTTCAAACCGCCTAGTAATTCCATGTATTTTTTACTCACAATTTCGTTTCTCTCACTGCTAGACATTTCCATTTTAGGTGAGGGCATCTGAAGCCCATCCTGGGTCTCCTGGCATCTCTTCCTGGAAGAAGTGCATGGTGGGTAACCCTCATGCACTCCTCGATCTTGGTCCGCCTTAAATCGCGTCATCTCCTGTCTGGAAATAACACAATTTTATATTATAGGGAAGCCCACTGACTCCTGGGAAATGATGAGTCACATCTTCCAGGAGGCCAGGCGAAGCAGGAAGTAAAAAGGAGGCTAGGACCAAATAGGGGCAGAATACAGAAACCACCTAGCAACAAGCGACTTAGGGTGAGTATAAAAAAAAATTTCATTCAAAGGTAAGTCTATATAGGCAAAGGACTTGAATGATGTAAAAAAAAATTCTGGGTGGAACTGTACTTTAAACACAGTATTTATCAATGTTTGTAATTTGATGAGTCAGGACCAAAGTGTGATTTATAATGATCAATGTAACCAATTGGCCTTCCTCTACAAAACCGTACAAATACAAAGAAATATTCAGAAAAATAAATATGAAGATAATTAATATATAAATGAGCAGAGTGCATTTAAATGTATCAATACATAACACAGCTACGAAGATAATTAATGTATAAATTAGTAATGAATAAAGAAGTGACATGATTTCTTTAAATGTTTCAATACTTAGCTCTTTATTACTATAAATAGTAAAATATCAAACCCAGGAAACAACCAGATGAGATATAAGACTTACACAAAAATAAAACATTTCATAAATTATTTGGTTATGTTTCCATAAATCACAGAAATACATCAGCATACAATGTGTAGAGAGTGACAACAACATCACATTTATCATCTTCTACATAATAATAAATAATAAAATGTGACTCTTTACCAAACTACAAACTACCTGAAATGAGAGAAATGAACCGAAACGATCAGTGCCATGTATTATATAAATCTATATAGTAGATGTAAGAAAACAAAACATTTTGTGAAGAAAAAAAAAAAAAACTAAAACAAAGATGACAACAATTGGGATGAGCTGAGTTTACAAATAAAGCAATAAGTGAAAGTGAGTAGCTTATCTGTAAAACAAATAATAAAGGAAATACCTGTGAAAGGCCAGACCGGTAAAATGAAGAATTTTCCTTGTTTTAGCTCCTAGCCCACATTTTGTCAGTGATCCCCCCGGCAGAGGTAAATTCCGATAGAAGAGGGGGAGGGGAGTCTCCTCTGGAAGGGTCAGATCAGTGCTGGAAGTCTGATGGAGAGATTTTGTTGAAGAAAGTTAAATGAAAATAACAGAAAATCTGTGTAACATTTCTGGTCACAATACAATTTCATTCTCCGCACATCCATTTATTTATAATACAGAAATCTCCCCTGACGTCCCCGGAGCACACAGGGGTGAAGATTGGTTCTGTGTTCATCTGAGATTCATCTAAACCACGGATCCTCTGGAAGACAAATCTCTACAGAGAATCAAACATCATCTGAATTAATTTATCCCTCAGCGACACGCGCCTTGGGCCTTTAGAAATAAATAACTGAATTTAGATTTTCCAATCTTTACCCTTTCATCTCTTATTTTACTAATTGATGTTACTCCATTTTATAAAATTTTGAAATGGGAAGTTGTGATGTTGGAAAAATTTAACAATAAAATGATGTAAAGTTAAGCAACTGGAAAGTACAAATATAGAAAATAAAAGTTTTGAAAAAAGAAAAGAAAAAGGAAGACCGATGACAGGTTTAGGAAGGTTTGTTCTCCAGGTGTCCCCACATAAAATGTTGGATCTTTTTATAATTTATAGAAATATATTATTGTCAATTCAGTAAAAGAAAACTTTATTTTTAAAACCACAGAAAAATAGTCGAGAAATTTCCCAGAGTCACTTTGTAAGATTACAAAACTTTGGGAGAAAATATTTCCCATAGAAAATAATGGTGTCACAGTAATTTCATCCTCTTAAATAGAGTTGAGAGAACCCGGACTGTAAAGTTCGGGTCCATACCAAACTTTGGGGTGTCCGGGACCCGGACCCAAACCCGGACTTTTCAAAAAAAGTCTGGGTTCGGGTTCGGGGTTCTGGTATTTTATTCCACGTGTTGAACAGCTGCCAAGGGCAGCCAATCAACAAGTGTTTCACTCGTTTTCCCTGAGAAACAATCACAGCCATGCCTACTAATGGCATGGCTGTGATTGGCCTGTTCATCATGTGACCCAGCCTCTATATGGGGTTGGAGTTACCGTGCTGCATGTCATATGCTCTCAGGATAGTTTAGGGAGAGGATGCTGCTGGCTCTGTGAGGGACAGATTGCAGAACATATCATTCTGCATTACTGAATGATATGATTGTGGACTAGGGAGAGATACGAGTACTGCTGCTTTGAGGGACAGATTGCAGACCTCATCCTGCTGCACAGAACGATCTGACTGGACTAGGTAGAGTCTGTTGCTTTAAGGGAAAGATTATTCTTCTAAAATCATCAAGTTGTACAGGGAAAGGTTCCAGCTGTTGCTTTAAGGGAAAGATTATTGTTCTAAAATCATCTCCAACTTGTATAGGAAAAGTCTATTGCAGCCGCATAGAGCCATATTATTGTTCTAAAATCATCTCCAACTTGTATAGGAAAAGTCTATTGCAGCCGCATATAGAGCCATATTATTGTTCTAAATTTTTTTTTTTTTTCCAATAAACATTTTTATTAGAAATTGCAAGTAACAGAGGTGATACAGAATAACAAGTTTGCACCAATAAAAGTGTACATGTTTCGGGCAGATAGAGACAATAAAAGGTAGGCTAGCTCCGCATAGTATCTCAGAGAGAGCCACGGTATATAAAGCCACATATAATCTATATCATAGACATAGTAACAAATAGAGGTATAACTGAAGGTAGATAAAAAGTACATCAACAACTAAACAAGTACCTCCAAATCTAGATGGTTCGCGGTCACCTGGGCTCACATCCGTAGAACATCAGGTAAGGGTGTAGATTGAACTGTGATTCAAGTGCCGTAGAGTTGTTAAGGTTCCTTCCACTATTTGAAGCCCAATTGAAGTAGGTTAGTGTAAGGTTTGGAATTGCATGTGGTCTCTATAACCATTCTCCCCATTACGTGAGTAAGAAGCATTATACTGGTCCCGTGTTTGGCAGCCCGGCGCATAGGTAGATAGGTGAAATTCATTAAAC
>BLSH010309289.1:22131-35249 GCA_018402905.1 Glandirana rugosa
GAGACGGTCCTTATAGCCGTTCGGGTGTTGGGTCCACCCCTGGGGCCCTCGGGTCCACCAGGGCTAGTCATGGGTAGCCGCTAGTGACCTCGCCGCCGGCGTTTAAATCGGGTCCCGAGGTAGACGCCGGATCGCGCCGGCGGTAGAACCGTGTGGGTTAGGCGAGGAGTCGTCGGACTATGAGGGACCCTCGGATGATTACTAGGGATGTTCTGGTGACTCGACTAGGATGTTGGAATGACTTCGTGAGGATAACCATCGAGTCACTTATGTGGATAGCCCTTGGGGTTTCTAGGCCGGTGTCGCCGGTATAACGATGTGGAATCGATGTACTTTTATTACCGCCTGGGGGAGCGTGAACGGGGTCTAGGCTGTTTGTCCTTGTCTTTGCCCATGCTCTGAATGTAGAAGATTGATTTTGGATCCCCTTCTAAGCAGAATTCAGTCCATGCACATGTGGATCGTCAGGGTTAGGTAGCCATTATTTTCATGTAGCTAAGGTGTAGCAATATGGCCGCTGTGGCCGGATCTTTGGGGTTCCCGATAGGTGTATTCACTGAGCTACCAATAGGAGTGCTTCAGTAAGGTTGTAGGATCAGCTCAGTGGTCTTGTAGGGATCATTAGTAGGCTCCCAGGGAGTATCAGGCTGCTGAGGAGCGGATTGGGTGTGCCAAGATGGCGGCCGCGCTAGGCCGCAGATGGAGCCCTGGGCTAAATTTGCGGCCGCCGCTCCAGTGATCGCCGATGGGTACTGATCGGGACCACCTGGGCTCCCGGGGTCCCCACCTGGGTTGTGGGCTTGCCGATATTCCTGGCAGAGGTGCAGATGGTCTGGTTGGAGGCCGGGAATGCGTCTAGGTAGCCGTGCGGCCTACGGGCGCTGCTTGGGAGGCCGGTCCCGTTAATCTCCGGTGGACAGGCCGTCAGCACAGGATAGCCTGAGTTCAGGCTAGCAGCAGGAACCTCTTATCTCCAGTCCAGGGGCCCAGGATCCGACGGATTGCAGCGGATGGGCTCGGAGCTCTCTTCCAACACGTCTGCTCCCGCGTCCAGCCAAGCCACGCCCCCCTTATTGTTCTAAATTTTAGAACAATAACATGGCTCTATGCAGCTGGAAGACACTTTGCCTATACAAGTTGCAGAATGATTTTAGAACAATAATCTTTCCCTTAAAGCAACAGCTGGAGCCTTTCCCTGTACAACTTGGAGATGATTTTAGAATCAAAAATCATCTCCAAGTTCTATAGGGAGAGGTTCCTACTGTTGCTTAAAGGGACAGATTATTGTTTCTTGCACAAAATTAAAAAGTGCATTAACATAGCTGGTTTAAAAAAAAAGAAAAAAATTCTAAAGACTACATTTGCGGCCAGCGGTGCATTTCTTGCACAAAAATAAAAAAAAAGTGTTGGCTCCTCCTCCTCCACCGCCACTTTCACCGCCTCCTCAACCTCCAACTCCACATCCACCTCCATTTTTGATTTTTTATGTGATTTTAGCTTAAAAATTATTTTAAGTTATTTCCCTATCCCCATTTCTTTGTAGGGCACTTGTCCAACTCTTACCCCCATTTTCCTTCCTTTTGCAGACCTCTAGGACTTGCCAGGACTTTGTTACAGCCATTTTTGTGCCTAAAAGTTCGGGCCCTCGTTGATTTCAATGGGGTTCAGGATCCAGGTCAAAGTTCGGGTCAAATCCGGACCCGAACCCGGACTTTGTCCGTAAGTTCGGCCAAGCCTGCCGAACCCGGACTTCCAGAGGTTCGATCAACTCTACTCTTAAATATACTTTTTTAAAACCCTTAGAAGTATTCTCTGACTGGGATAAAATAGTTCTTTATTTTGGTGCCTCAAAAATGTTTATAACTCTCAAATCTGCAAATTACAATTTTTATCAAAACACTTGAATAAAACTTAAAAAAATAAAATAAACTTGGAGATTTGTGGATATGAATGATATAGGTGAAGAATCTTTGCTTTTAATTTAGAGAATAAAAAGGTTATTGAAACCCTTTGTTGTGAACCTTCAGAAATTGTGAACATCATATAAGCACTGGATTAAAAAAAAAAAGAATGTGTTGAGCAAAACATTTGGGTTTAGTTGATATTTAATTCTTAATCCTTATTCTTAAATAGAGAACTAAAGATTGATAAGTAGGGATGAGCCAATGATTTGGTCTGAACCTGGGGCTGGGCTAAGCTTTGGCTTTTTGGGCATTTTGACCCACGCCCAAAGTTTTTGCCCACATGACCCCATGTTCAAGTGGGAGTTGAACATCATACATAGACAGTGGCAGCTGGTGATTTTTAGCTTAGGGGATGACAAACAACCACCCCCCAGCGGCACCTGAAAAATCCCCAAACTCCCCTCGCTGTTTACCGGTCCCCCGGCACTTACCCCATTGGTGCCAGGGATCGGCAGGGACATTGGGCAGGGATCAGCGGGTGGATTGGCGGGCACATCAGGCGGGGATCAGTGGCCGTATCGGTGGCCACATCAGGCAGGGATCAGCGGGCACATCAGGATCAGGCTGCTGCTTCCTCTTCTGAGATCATGGCGGATTCTGCCTTGCATCACTTCCACTCCTCTTTAGGAGTCCAATAGGATTGCCTGTCCTATCAGCCAATGGGATGTCAGACCTGCTTCCCGATTGACCGGGAGTACAACCAGTGTTGCAACAGCAAATATTCAATTGCTGTTGCAACACACCTGGGTGGGCTCCGGACGCAATGCTCTACGCCCCAAGCCCATCCTATTTTGAAGCCTATTAGAGCCTCTAGTTCTAATTAGGTGCTTCAAAATACACACCCCGCCTAGTCCCGCCATAGTAATTCATGCACCAGGCGTCCTGAAAGGGGTTGGGTGCATGGATACGGAGGGCAGCGGAGGTGTTAGGGGGAGGCGGCCATGTATCCACAAGGCGCAGACCGCCCCTGTCCATAGAGGAGGTATTTCTATATACACCTATATATACAGTGCACCCGGAAAGTATTCACAGCGCTCCAATTTTTCCACATTTTGTTATGTTACAGCCTTTTTCCAAAATGGATTCATTATTTTCCACAAAATTCTACAAACAATACCCCATAATGACAACCTGAAAGAAGTTTGTTTGAAATCTTTGCAAATTTATTAAAAACAAAAAGCAAAAAAAAATTCATGTACATAAGTATTCACAGCCTTTGCTCAATACTTTGTTGAAACACTTTTGGAACCAATAACAGCCTCAAGTCTTTTTGAGTATGATGCTACAAACTTGGCACACCTCTCAAGCTCCATCAGGTTGGACGGGGAGAGTTGGTGCACAGCCATTTTCAGATCTCTCCAGAGATGTTCAATCGGGTTCAAGTCTGGACTCTGGCTGGGCCACTGAAGGACATTCACAGAGATTTGTCCTGTAGCCACTCCAGGTGTTATCTTGGCTGTGTACTTAGGGTCATTGTCCTGTTCGAAGATGAATCTTCACCCCAGTCTGAGGTCCAGAGCACTCTGGAGCAGGTTTTCATCAGGGGTATCTCTGTACATTGTTGCATTCATCTTCCCCTCAATCCTGACTAGTTCCTGCTGCTGAAAAACATCCCTACAGCATGATGCTGCCACCACCATGCTTCACTGTAGGGATGGTATTGGCCAGGTGATGAGCGATATCTGGCTTCCTACAGACATGATGCTTGCCATTCAGGCCAAAGAGTTTAATCTCATAGTCATGTGCCTTTTACTGAGGAGTGGCTTCTGTCTGGCCACTCTACCATACAGGCCTGATTGGTGTAGTGCTACAGGGATGGTTGTTCTTCTGGAAGGTTCTCCTCTCTCCACCGAGAAATGCTAGAGCTCTGTCAGAGTGACCATCGCATTTTTGGTCACCTCCCTGACTAAGACCCTTCTCCCTTAATCACTCAGTTTCGCCAGATCTAGGAAGCACCCTGGTGGTTCCAAACTTCTTCCATTTACAGATGATGGAGGCCACTGTGCTCATTGAAACCTTCAATGCTGCAGAAATGTTTCTGTACCCTTCCCCAGGTCTGTTCCTCCATACATACCTGTCTCAAAGGTCTACAGACAATTCCTTGGACTTCTTACTTGGTTTTTTGCTCTGACATGCACTGTTAACTGTGGGACCTTATATAGACAGGTGTGTGCCATTCCAAATCATGTACAATCAACTGAATTTAACACAGGTGGACTCCAATCAAGGTGTAGAAACATCTCAAGGATGATCAGTGGAAACAGAATACACCTGAGCTCAATTTTGAGTGTCATGGCAAAGACTGTGATACTTATGTACATGGGATTTTTATTTTTTTATTTTTAATAAGTATGCAAAGATTTCAAACAAACTTCGTTCATGTTGTCAAATCAAATGATTGTTGATCAAATCTGTGCCAGCAATCAAACCCTCCCATGGGTCTTTTATAGAAAAAAATTGCAAGGGATTGCTGCAAAAGAATTTATTAAGCCAATCTCTTGCAATTTCTCTCTCTCTCTCTCTCTCTCTCTCTCTCTCTCTCTCTCTCTATATATATATATATATATATATATATATATATATATATATATATATATACTCTTTCTATATACAGCTTCACACTGTCAATGGTTCCTAGCAAAATCAGATGTCGATGACACATCATCAAAAGGGCCCTGAGGATAGCGGTGCCATGGCCATATTTAGTCAATGAAGTCACCACTATCCCCTCCCATTTCCTCATACAGCTTATGACCGCTTGGGAAGTCATTTGAAGAGGAGTACCATTGGGATCAGTCATGTGTGCTGGGTCAGTCAGGCTTTATTCTTTGGCCAAGTCTGCGGGCTGTGGGATTTTTGAGTTAATTTCTTTGGGGAATTTTATTTTTTCAATAAAGGATTTGTCAAATGTTTGACTGCCTTTATTTCTAGGTTACTTTATTGTGAGTGGGTAAATATACGATGTACCTCTTACTTAGTCACATACTGTAGGAGTGGGCCAGTATCAAGAGGCTCTTCTATTTTTTTTTTTTTTTTTTACTTTTCAATGTTTTATTGAAATAAAGAGCATAGGTACAATGAGGATAAACATTTCAGCAAAGATAAGGGCATCAACAACTGATTCGATACATTGTGACTTATTCAGCAATATAGTTCCTTGTATCCCACGAATCCCTCCCCACATAATATTGCTTCCCGCTAGGTTTGTGATCCAACAGTTGACTTAGCGCGACTAACAAATTCCCCAGTGTAATAAAAGATGGAACAGATCCTAGTGAGCGTGAGGTTTGGAACCGGCACCCCGTCTGGGAGCAAGCTGTGCCTTGGTGGCCAAACCCCACACCCTTACACCAGACATTGAGATTAGCTAACCTTTAATGAGTAAAATACTAAACAATTAATAAACAGGGTCCTGTTTGAACAGTATTTGAGGAGGACCTATAGAGACTTAAGTTAAGCCCTGAAGGCTAAAAGGAACCCAAAATATCGGATTTCTTGTTTATAGAAAAAAGAAGAAGATAAGAGCAAGAGAGGGAGAAAGAAGAAGGAGAAGAGAGAGAGAATCCACCAGCCAAAGTCCACTACCAAACTGTCAGATTATGGGGGTAGAACACCTGGAGTTAACGAAACCCCAACGAAATGTGCCCAGGGTTCCCATATTGCTTCAAACTTAGAGGAGGAGTCTGAAAGTGCACTACAGATTTTTTCCTGCGTCATTATCCAGGATATCTTTCGTTTAGCGGCCTTAAAGGAGACTTTAGGTTGCTTCCATGCTTTGGCTATTGACATTTTAGTTCCTAAAAAAATGAAATGGATCAGACTTTTAGAAGCTTTAGGAATTTTGGGAAGATCATCATTTAATAAAGCAACACTCGGAATTCTGGGAATTTGATAACCTGTCACCCTGGCTATCATATTAAATATTTTTTTCCAGAAGGGTCTCAATCTGGGACATTCCCATCACGTGTGTAGCATCGTGCCCCTCAGACCGCACCCCCGAAAACAACAGGGGTCCGCCAAAGGGAACATGATAGCCAATCTGGAAGGGGTCAAGTACCATCTCGTAAGTACTTTAACACTAGCTTCCATTAGGGGAACACAAATAATCTTTTGGAATGATCTAAAAAATGCTGAGTTCCACTTATCAATGTCCCATTCTAAGTTGAGATCTTCCTCCGAGGCTCGCATATATCCCGTTTTACTCGTGGGAAGGATAAGTGATTGATAAATGATGGAGATCCCTCCCCTTTGATCCATGGCTTGACCGCACCAGCTTTCATAAGGCGTGACCGAATTTAAGGAACAATTGTCCTTCCAAGTTTTTTTGTAAAAAGTTGTAAATGTGTCTATATCTAAATTGTTCTGAGTTTGGCATGTCTTGTTTTTGTGTCCAGTGACTCATCGGGAGGGGGCCCGAATGGGAGAGGAAATGTCCGATCCGGTACAGTCCCTTGTCCAGCCACCACTGAAAGGCCCGAATATCCCTTCCTGGGGGGAAATCCCGATTATGAAACAGATGGGAAAGGGGTTTACACCCAGATACTAGCTTATCGGAGGAGCGTAGTTTATCCCAAATTGCTAGTGATTGTGAGAGCAGAGGAGATAAGACCATTGGGCGATCCTTGTTTGGGACCCAGAGGAGGTAGTCTAAAGTGCGGTGAGGGACCGCTTGTCTTTCTACCTGGATCCATTCCGGCTTTTCTGTTTTAAAATATATAGCTGAAAGTTGCGCTAACCTAGCTGCCTGAAAGTATACCCAAAGGTTAGGGGTGCCAAGTCCTCCCCTTTTCCTAGGTAGAAAGAGGGTTTTCTTTGATAATCTGTGTCCAGACTTACCCCAGATGAATTGTAAGACTTTATTTTGGAAGAGAGTTAGGTGGTCTTTTCGAATTGCTATCGGAAGAGACCTGAACACATAGAGAAGCCTAGGTAGAAGGGTCATTTTTACTGAATGTATTTTACCTATCCAAGAAAGCTCCCTACCACCCCATGCTTTTAGATCCCTTTCTAGCTTTTTATACATCGGAAGGTAGTTCTTTGAGTAGATTTGGTCTACCTTAGCTGGGAGAGTAACACCCAAATATTTGATTTCGCTATCCTTCCATGAAAACTGGAATGAACTCTGCAAAGACATTTTCACTTCAACTGGGAGTGAAATATTGAGGGCATGCGATTTGGAAAAATTGACCTTAAGGCCGGAATATCTTGAAAATTCCTCTAGGGTTGAACAAAGATTAGGCAGGGATGTGATTGGAGATGTAAGGAAAAGTAGGATGTCATCCGCGTAAAGGCCACATTTATGGACCTGCGACCCACACTTGACTCCCTTGATGTTCATATTGTGTCTAATGGCTATAGCGAGGGTTTCAATTGATATAGCGAAAATCAAGGGGGGCAGGGGGCAACCCTGTCTGGTACCCCTCGCTATATCCACCTTTTCTGAAAGAAACCCCTGTAGCCGGATTTTGGCCGAGGGAAAAGAGTAGAGGAATTTCATTAAGTTGGAAAACTTTTCTCCAAAGCCCCATTTATCAAGGAGGGTGAAGATGTAGGGCCAAGTCACCGAATCGAAGGCTTTGTGTAAGTCCAATGAGAGCAGCATCCCATTTTGTTTAGGTCCCCCATCCCAATTATATTGTAGAAGAGAAATGAGGTCTATCGCACGTCTAATTTGATCCAGTCCTTGCCTTCCAGGAATGAACCCTACCTGGTCTTTGCTTATGTACTGATTTATGAAGTCGGCCAACCTTTTGCTGAGGATTTTTGTCATGATTTTAATATCATTGTTAATGAGGGAAATGGGTCTATAGTTTCCCACTTCCTCTGGATTTTTGTCTGGCTTAGGTATGACCGAAATAAATGCCGTATTCAGTTGGGGGTCAAGAGGGGTTCCAGATCTCAAGAAGTTAAAAAATTTTGCAAGGTAAGGGGTCAATGTTTCTTTAAATGTTTTGTAATATATATTCGGGAAGCCATCAGGACCCGGGGAAGATCTAATTTTCAGATTGTCTATAGCCTCCTCAATTTCTTCCTCCGAAAACGGCGCTTCCATCTGGTTACTATGTTCCCTGGAGAGTTTGGGCAAAGGAATGTTATCAAGGTATTGGGCAATATCTAGGGGTTTAATGTTTAAGTCAGAGCTGTATAATTTTGCGTAGAAGCTTTGAAAAGTCTCTAGAATCTTTTTGGGGTTCGCTGAAGATTGGGTTGGACTTATTTTAATTTGCGGAATGTTGAATGATCTAGTTCTAGGGCTTAGTTTATGAGCTAGGAGAGTCCCAATTTTATCCCTGTTAGAGTAAAACTTGGCACTTGTCCAGAGAAGATACTTTTCTGCCTTTGTAGTGAGGGCCAGATTCAACTCTAATTTGGCTGCATTTAAAAGAGAAAGCGAAGATTCCGAAGGGGCCTTTTTGTGCGCCGCTTTTAGTACCTTGAAGGACTCCTCCAACCGTGCCACAGTTGCTATTCTATCTTTTTTAATTTGAGAGGTAATTTGAATAATCTTTCCTCTTATGGTTGGTTTATGAGCCGCCCATAGTGTTTCTGGTGATATTTCCGGAGTGGCGTTACATTGGAAGTATTCCCTCAAGGCTTTTGTGATTTCGGCTACTCTAACCTGGTCGTTAAGCAGGGATTCGTTTAGTTTCCAGTTCGATATGGGATGTTTGGTAGAAGGGTTATTGTATGTTAAGACCACTATAGAGTGATCCTGACCATACGGTGTCTAAGATTTGGGACTTCATGGCATTCGGAATTTGCATAGTGGGGATCAAGATATGGTCGATTCTAGCGTATGTATTATGTGGGCTTGAATAGTGAGTGTAGTCTCGTCTATTTGGATGCAACTCTCTCCATATATCTATCAGACCCCGATTGTGTAAAAGTCTAGCTATTTTACAGCTTACCTTGGATGGCCTTAGAAATCTGTCTGATATGGGCCTAGATTTGTCTATGATCCTATCGAAAGCCATGTTAGAATCCCCCCCCATAATTATTTCCCCTTCTAAATGAGGGGATAGGGACTCAAGTAAATCTTGAAAGAACTTGACTTGTCCCTTGTTGGGAGCGTAGTAGGATATTAAAGTGTACAATTTTCCTTCATTCGTGCCTTTCACCATTAAGTACCTGCCTTCTGGGTCTTTTAGTTCAGAGAGAATCGAGAAGTTACTGTGTTTAGAGAATAGTATGGCTACTCCTTTAGTCTTATCTCCTGCGCTCGCCAGCTGAAAGTTGGGGTAATGAGAGTGTAAGAACTTGGGACTGTACCGTATAGGGAAGTGGGTTTCTTGTAAAAAGAGTATGTCAATCTTTAGGGACCGGAAGTTGTCCAGAACTTTTCTCCTCTTAACCGGGGAGTTCAAGCCCTGGACATTATGGGAAGCAATTTTTAAGTGATTATGAGTAACAAATTGCGAAGCCATGGATCAAATTGGGGAGGTACCCTCCCTCACATCATCACTTACCCCGAGGCATACTTGAGTCTTCTGACCCCATTGTGAATAGGGAAATGACTGTGGTGTTCCTCTGTTCCAGGAGATCTTGAGAAAGTGAGGTTTGGCTTGGTGGGTCCGAGAAATGGAAAAAAGGAAGAGAAGAAGGATAAGATTAGAGCACAATAAACATAACAAAAAAGAAAGATGTTTGTCTTGAAAAAGACATAGGGTTATGGTGGGGAAATCCCCCGCCCTAACCCGACAAAAACCACGCCTTCCCCTCAGGGAGGCGTCATCCCATCCCATAGTAGCAAAAATATGCGGCTATGTGATAGGAGGAGGCGCAGAGCTACCACCCCATGCTCCGGCACCGACCATCGAGAAGTAAAATCTGAAAAAGCAGGAGATGCACTCAGAAACTATAACAATCATGAACTTATTAACAAAACTATAAGGCCAGGAGGCTGCAGCACAGAGGCTGTTTTCCCTGTCCACCTGTTGGGGTAGACCGAGCGTCTCCAATAGCCCCTTAACTAACCTCCGGTAACCAAGAGGTTCAACTGGTACACCCAAAAAAAAAAAAATACTTGCTACTCCTAGCCAAAGTAAGACCGGCTAAGAATCTTCCTACCCTATCTCTATTCAGCAGATAGGGAGGAAAATTAAAACCCTGATTCCCCCTGCAACTGTTATTTGTTGTAATAATTAACTGGAGGCATAAAGTCAGGTGAATACCATAAATTGGGTGTAGTAACTAGGAAAAAAAAGAGTAAAAATTTCTCCTGTCGAGAGTTCCGTCAAAAGAGTTGTCATCTTCACCAAAGAAGGGAAGGGCTTGGAGTTTTAAAGGTAATATGTCCCTTGGGGGCTCCATCAGGGGGGGCGTTGTTCTTTTGCTTTCTTGGTCCTCACAGTGGTCCAGGTTGTAGTCAAAGGGCTTGCAGGAGGCGGGCGTTTAGATGAGCTAGAAGCCAGGTTCGAGGTATCCATGGACATTTCTTGGGCAATCAGGTGTAGCTTTAGGAGAAGTTTTTCCCCATCAGGGAAGTTATTGAATGAGTGGGTCAGATCTTTCCAGGTGAATTTGACTGCAAAAGGGAAGGCCCACCAATATTTTATGTCTTTTTGGGATAACACTTGCAGTAGTGGCTTTAGGGATCTTCTTCTTTGAATTGTGGAGGGCGAGAGATCAGCAAAAATTTGTATTGAGTGTCCTCTACACTTCAGCTGATTGTTGAGTCTTGCCTGTCTCATCACTTCCTCTTTTATTGCAAAAAAATGGGGCTTAACAATGATGTCTCTAGGTAAACCGTCCTTCCTTGTGGGGCCCAGAGCTCTGTGGGCCCTGTCCAGCTCCAGTCTATGAGGTGGTGCGTTTTGGATCAGGTCCTTGATGAGTTCCTGTATAACTGTATGGGTGTCTGTTATGGACTCCGGAAGACCTCTGACCCTGAAATTGTACCTGCGGGATCTGTTCTCCAGGTCATCTATTCTCATAAGTGTTGTGTCCAATTGGTTCTGCAGGACCTGGATGTGGTCAGAATTTTGGTTTGTTCTCCTCACCGTTAAGTCCAGCTTATTTTCAATAGCTTCCATCCTAGCTCCTAAATTCTGAAAATCTGCCCTGATGTCTCCTGTGATCTTGGCTGCAGTGTTTTCCAGTCCTCTTTCAAGGAGTGTAGAAAACTTTAGAAAGAGGTCTTGGATCTGTAGGCCTGGATCTAGGGCTGTGTGATTAGGTGTATTATTCTCCATGTGGCAAGCTGGGCCTGGTCCGGGAGAAGGGAAGCCTTTGTCCTCCATAAATTGACCCAGCAGCGATTCTGTGGATGCCGGAGAGTGAGGGTTGATAATTGGGTTAGGTGAGAGGCAGCTCCCCTGCATTGAGGGGGTGTAATGCAGACTGGCCGGGGAGAGTACCTGCTTGTGATTATAATGTGTATCTCCGCTTCCCTCCCGTGCTGAGTAGCCGCGGCGGCCATCTTGGTACACCCTTCTCCTTCTTTGGTCTCAAATTGGGGCCTTAAATCCCGTCTGGCTCCCGGATCAGTCATCCGGGGGGTGACAGGCCCCTCTTGGATTGCTGGTCCGCTGATCCTTACGGCTCCTGCTCGGCTATATGAAGCGGGGTCGGCTCCGTTGCACTGGGGTGGTGCGGAGCTTGCGGATCACACATCCGTCCCGGAGCTCCCGCACATGCGCACTCCGGCTCTTCTATTTTTTAAGGGATTCCAATAAGACCCTTGCCTGTCGACCCCAACAATCACCAGGCCAAGGTTGTAAAGAAGAGGATCTTTTTCAACCTTATCAACTTCATCTTTATCAACATGAAGTCAAGGTGCTTTGCAGGAGAGACCTCCCTGTCAAGGTCACACCCCCTCACCCCCAATGCCGAGGGCCTGCTATGTGTTTTGGAAAGGTCTGTATGCTTTTTGTAACTAGCCAGATGTTCTTTCATAATTTAATTTGGTAATTAATTATTTTTTCCCAAGAATATTTTATTGAGAATAAAGTATAATATACATGTAAGCCACATTAACATTATGTATATATATTGAAACAAATAAAGAGATAAGGGATGAACGATACAGATATAGCATCTAGACAGCAGTGATACCTAACCTCCAAGGGGAATCTACGCTAACATGTAGTTGTGAGAAGTCTGTATGTACAAGTAATAAGTAACTGAAGATTCATTTCTATGTCTTACAAGACATCATCTGGGGTGGCATCCCTGGTGGACCTGGGTGGCATCCCTGGTAGTCCTGGGTGGTCACCCTCAGGGGGGGCTGAACTGATAATCATCCAGTGCAAACCCCCCTGTGAGGAGAGCAGCTAATCGGCTCTCCTCTACTTGAGTCTGGCAGTGCAAGTAGAGGAAAAGCCAATACACGGCTTTTCTAGTATTCAGAGTGACCAGCTGAGATTGGACACAGCTGATCACGTGGTCAAGAGCCTCTGTCAGAAGCCTCGTTACCACGATCGGAGTTGCGGTGTGTCAGAGTGACACACCACACCACCAATCGCCAAGCTGCACGCCCCTGTGTGCTCACGATCATGGGTTATTCTGAAAGACATCATATGACGTTTGGTCAGGATAAGTGAACCACCGCCTAGCCGTCATTTTGCTATAGGCCAGGTGGGAAGTGGTTAAAGGAGGATTTAGAGAAATGGTCCTGAAAATATTTCTTCTGGTTTGGGAGGGCAGCCATAGTCAACATTACAGTATTACCAAAAATATTTTCAAACTCTACCAATTTTCTTGACCTCAAAATGCTTTTACTCTTTGCATTAGAAATTTCCAAGGTGCGGATAAAAGACCACATATATTAATCTCCAAATAATTACACGTCCAAAAAAAATGGGTGTAGTGGATTTCCCATCTCATGAGAATTAGACTTGTGCATGGCTGAAAAATGTGTTAATTTTCGTTCTGTTCGTTTTTTTTATTTTTTTGGAAATTCGGGAATTCGGAAATTTGGCAATCGGGACAGCGGAAAGTCTGAAATTCGAGAATTCAGAGATTCGGAAATTGGGAAATTTGGAAATTCAGAAATAAGAAAGAACATTTGAAATAATAATAAATAACTATTAAATCATAGGTATTGGAATTTCCTTAAAAATGTGGCTGTTGGTGAACTTAAATATGAAATTTATCACTAACAGCCATATTTTCAAGGAAATTCCAATACCTATAATTTAATAGTTATTTATTAGT
>BLSH010309339.1:20937-32146 GCA_018402905.1 Glandirana rugosa
TCCTGACCTTCTACTCCAAACTTCGTCCATATGGAAAAATCGCTTTAGCTAAAAAGGTATACCTGCTTCAAACCTCATCTTCCAGTCCTTGCTGTTGAAGTTGGAGTTAATAATTGTCCAGAAGATATCCGCGCCGTACGGAAGAGACAGAGCATGGAGGAGCAGCGGGACCGCCAGGGAACACAGCTGGGAGAACTCCGACTTCAGAACCCGCCACAAGCTATCAAAGACAAAAAGGTTCATGAATTTGTTTGAGTTTAATTTCCCCCGTCTCTGAGGGCACCGAAAACTGCCCGCGGATCAAATGGCTATGGTATTCTTTGGACTGCTGGTTGCCCATAGACAACTGAGGGTGGCTGAATGTACATGAACCTTTAACCAACCTCGGCCATCACCATCGACCAATGGGCACAAAAACATAGTAGTCAGTCACATTCAACTGGACTTGTCCTGTAATGGTGAAGATGTTGCGGAGCTTCAACCACTTCTTCAGTTCTACTCATTAGCTTGGAGAAGCTACAAAACGTCTTCAACATCACAGAAGGGGTCCAGCTGTCTGTGACCAACTACTATGAGATCCACCATGACCTGGAGAAATGAGAAACTTCAGAGTCCTAGCTGGGTGTCCCGTGAGCCTTTATTGGAGATGGGCTGTGTGGTTCTATCAGACACTGCTAGTCTTCCTTTCCAACTCTCAACTTGTCTCCAATGATGAACACCCAGTACTTCTGGGTATGGAGGACTCATTACCTTTACTCCCATTTGACAGCACTGGTGCTTCATTATTGGTCCAGAGCTGCCACATGGAGGTGGCAAAGGAGTTCTCTATATGTGCCAAGCCATGGCTTCCAGGTTAAACAGAACTCACTTTATTTGCTCCTGGCGACACTAAGCAGGGCAGTGTGAAGGTTGGTATGGGTAGCAATATTTTTATTTATGGTATTTTACATTATTATTATTTTATATTATAGAATATTATTTATATTATTGAATATAGAATAGAATATTATTATATTATTGTAATATATTTTATCAAGTTGTTATGGGTAAAGTCCCAGTTTAACAAAACCCTTAAACTTGGTCTTTAACACCGGACCCTCCAACACTCTCTGGTTCTGAAGTTCAGCTACAGCGCCTTGAAAAAGTATTCATACCCCTTGATATCCCCCACATTTTGTCATGTGGCACCCAAACACATAAATATTTTATTGTGATTTTATGTGATAGACCGACACAAAGTGGCTCATAATTGTGAAGTGGAAGGAAAATGATAAACGATACAAATAAATCTGTGAAAAGTGTGGGGGGCATTTGTATGGCGCCCCCTTTACTCTTATACCCCTAACTTAAAACAGAGTTCCACCCAAAAGTGGAACTTCCGCTTTAAGTCCCCCTCCTCAGCTCCAGATGCTGAAACTGAGCTTTTGGGGAGGAGGGGGGGGTGGGGATACCCGATTTTTAGGGGTACTTCCGCCCCGGTCGCCTTAGGCGATCGGAAGTGGAAGGTCTCCTTCCCCCTACCTCCCGAAGTCTTCTGGGACACAGGACAGGTCCTAGAAGACTTCAGAACCAATCACAAAGTGCAGCGCTGCTCGTGCATGCACAGTGTGCGCCCGGCCGTGAAGCCGCGGCCGGGTGCCCACAGTAGCAATGCCGGTGCCGCGGAGGGGAGGGGGAGAGGAGCAGGGCTCCGTGCGGCTCCATCGCTGGACCGAGAGACAGGTAAGTGTCGGTTTATTAAAAGTCAGCAGCTACACTTTTTGTAGCTGCTGACTTTTAATAAACCTAAGGAAAGGGTGGAACTCTGCTTTAAATCTAGAAGAACCAATTGCCTTCAGAAGTCCAGGAGTCCATCTGTGTGTCATTTAATCTCAGTATAAATACAGCTGTTCTGTGAAGCCCTCAGAGGCTTGTTAGAGAACCTTAACGAACAAACAGCATCATGAAGGCCAAGGAACACACCAGACAGGTCAGGGATAAAGTTGTGGAGAAGTATAAAGCAGGGTTGGGTTATAAAAAAATCTCCCAAGCTTTGAACATCTCATGGAGCTCTGCTCAATCCATCATTGGAAAATGGAAAGAGTATGGCACAACTACAAACCTACCAAGACATGGCCGTCCACCTAAACTGACCGGCCGGGCAAGGAGAGCATTCATCAGAAAAGCAGCCAAGAGGTCCATGGTAACTCTGGAGGAGCTGCAGAGATCCACAGCTCAGGGGGGAGAATCTGTCCACAGGACAACTATTAGTCGTGCTCCACAAATCTGCCCTTTATGGAAGAGCGGGAGGAAGAAAGCCATTGGAGAAAGAAAAGCCATAAGAAGTCCAGTTTGCAGTTTGTGAGAAGCCATGTCGGGGGGGCACAGCAAATATGTGGAAGAAGGGGCTCTGCTCAGGTGAGACCAAAATTCAACTTTTTGGCCTAAAAGCAAAACACTATGTGTGGCGGAAAACTAACACTGCCCATCACCCTGAACTCAACATCCCCACCGTGAAACATGGTGGTGGCAGCTTCATGGTGTGGGGATGCTTTTCTTCAGCAGGGACAGGGAAGCTGGCCAAAGTTGATGGAAAGATGGATGGAGCCAAATACAGGGCAATCTTAGAAGAAAACCTGTTAGAGTCTGCAAAAGACTTGAGACCGGGTTGGAGGTTCCCCTTCCAGCAGGACAACGACCCTAAACATCCAGCCAGAGCTACAATGGAATGGTTTAGATCAAAGCACATTCATGTGTTAGAATGGTCCAGTCACAGTCCAGACCTAAATCCCATTGAGAATCTGTGGCAAGACTTGAAAATTTCTGATCACAGACGCTCTCCATCCAATCTGACAGAGCTTGGGGGATTCTGCAAAGAAGAATGGGCAAAAATGTCCTCTCTAGATGGGCAAAGCTGGTAGGGACTCCCCCAAAAAGACTTGCAGCTGTAATTGCAGGGAAAGGCGGTTCTACAAAGTATTGTCTCCGGGGGGCGCCATAGAAATGCCCCCCACACTTTTCACAGATTTATTTGTATCATTTATCATTTTCCTTCCACTTCACAATTATGAGCCACTTTGTGTCGTCTATCACATAAAATCCCAATAAAATACATTTACATTTTTGGGTGTCACATGACAAAATGTGGGGAATTTCAAGGGGTATGAATACTTTTTCAAGGCGCTGTAGGTTATTTGGGGCTTTATACGTAAAAGAGTCTCCTCCCTTTAATCAGAAGCCGGTTTATGGAGTGAAGAATGGGGGTGATGTGGCAGTGCCGGGGTTGGTGGGTGAGAAGGGGCTGTCAGATGTAACATTTGTGAATTGTCTATCATCAACGCCAAACTGGCTGCAATGCTGCTGAGAATTTTCATGTCCCAGTTATGGTTCTCATCTGCCCATCTCTTAACCTAAGATTCCCAGCTGCCAGGACCCAGATCTATACCTGCGACCTCTGCTGGGTATAGCGGTGTCTCTTTTTGCTGAGCCACCTGACATACTGGGCAGCTCTCTGGACAATTTCTTGAATCTTGTTTCTCTTGGATCCTTTCCTCTTCCCATGAACTTCCTGATTTAAGCCATGCCGCTGCACTTCGTTTGCCAGATTATTGTGCTCTCTCCAGCCAATATCTCACTCTTGTCACTCCTGCTGCTGTCCATATCTTTGCTACGAGAAAATTGGTTGGCAAAACACTCATGGGTCAAACTAGCTGCTCCATCCCTAGTATTAATAGTACAAAGATATCTCCCATGGGACTATGTTGGCAGCAACAGAAATCACACAAAATCAACTAAATATGCATTTTGAGTAAAACATCTTTTTTATTTTTAGATCTGGTAAGAAAATGATTATAAAAGGGGACCATAAAAGAAACATTAGTCCTTGTTAGACCATCCTTTGGACCAGGGTTTCTCAACCAGGGTTACGTGGATCCCTAGGGTTCCTCCAGAGGTTTCTAGGGGTTCCTCCAGAGGTTGCTAGGGGTTCCTTAAGCAATGGTCAATTTCTACCTCTCAGATAAATTCCCAATGACCCCATTGATCTTTTTAGCTATCTGTAAGGGGGTAATTCTTCCCATTGACCACAAGTGTGAGGAGCATTCTTCCCATCGACCACAAGTGTGAGGAGCATTCTTCCCATTGACCATCACACTAATGTACCATGAGTTGTAGATTTTTCATTTTTAGCAGGGGTTCCCCGAGACCGGAGAATTATTTCAAGGGTTCCTCGGTGTTGAAAAGGTTGAGAAAGGCTGCTTTAGACCATACAGAATTTTATGAATATAAAGTCCATACAAACAGTTGGAACTGGATTGTCCACCACTGTTGTACCGACGCATTTCAACCCCTAACAGTAAGGTCTTCCTCAGGGGGAGGTGGATCGAAACAACCAACAATGGTCAAAGATGGTCCACTTGGAATGGTCACAGATGACATTGGGTGCAGCCCATCCCAGGTCCAAGCTCAGGAGAGGTTCCCGATCTGGGGGGGGGGTGGTCCAAAGCAGCGGAGGGGAGGGAAAGATGGAAGAGTGACTAGCGGGTGCCCGCCCTTATGTAGTTTATTGAAGAAAAATGGAGGTCTGGGGCGGTAATTACACCACCAGCCAGAATGTAGGGAGTCCGTTAGGAGTATCAACTGGGGCACACCCGTATGGTCCCTCACACTCTGGCCGGACCCTCTTCTGGGATGCCAATACACCTGGGCTGCAGTCTCTTCTTGCTAAGCCACCTGACATACTGGACAGTTTCCTGGACAATTCCTTGAACCTTTGCTCTACCCATGAACTTCCTAAGTTTAAGCCATGCCTTTGCACTTCGTTTTCCAGATTATTGTGCTCTCCCCAGCCAAGATCTTACTCTTGTCACTCCTGCTGCTGTCCATATCTTTGCTATCACTTGTTACTGACCTTTGGCTTGTTTGCTGACTACGCTTCTGCTATATCCGCTACTGGACAATTCCTTGAACCTTGTTTCTCTTGGACCCTTTTCTCTTCCCATGAACTTCCTAAGTTTAAGCCTTGCCTTTGCACTTTGTTTGCCAGATTATTGTGCTCTCCCCAGCCAAGATCTCACTCGTGTCACTCCTGCTGCTGTCCATATCTTTGCTAACTCTTGTTACTGACCTTTGGCTTGTTTGCTGACTACACTTCTGCTATATCTGCTACTGGACCCGGGCTTGTTCACCACTTGGTCGGGCAATCCTGAGGAATGCGACCTGGTACTAATGCCCCGCAAAACCCACCCCCCCTATCACTCGTTACTGAACGTTGGCTTGTTTGCTGACTACGCTTCTGCTATATCCGCTACTGGACAATTCCTTGAACCTTGTTTCTCTTAGACCCTTTGCTCTTCCCATGAACTTCCTAAGTTTAAGCCATGCCTTTGCCCTTCGTTTGCCAGATTATTGTGCTCTCCCCATCCAAGATCTTACTCTTGTCACTCCTGCTGCTGTCCATATCTTTGCTATCAATTGTTACTGACCTTTGGCTTGTTTGCTGACTACGCTTCTGCTATATCCGCTACTGGACAATTACTTGAACCTGGTTTCTCTTGGACCCTTTGCTCTTCCCATGAACTTCCTGAGTTTAAGCCTTGCCTTTGCACTTTGTTTGCCAGATTATTGTGCTCTCCCCAGCCAATATCTCACGCTTGTCAGTCCTGCTGCTGTCCATATCTTTGCTAACTCTTGTTACTGACCTTTGGCTTGTTTGCTGACTACGCTTCTGCTATATCTGCTACTGGACCCTGGCTTGTTCACCACTTGGTCGGGCAATCCTGAGGAATGCGACCTGGTACTAACGCGCCGCAAAACCCACCCCCCCATCACTCGTTACTGAACGTTGGCTTGTTTGCTGACTACGCTTCTGCTATATCTGCTACTGGACAATTCCTTGAACCTTGTTTCTCTTAGACCCTTTGCTCTTCCCATGAACTTCCTAAGTTTAAGCCATGCCTTTGCCCTTCGTTTGCCAGATTATTGTGCTCTCCCCATCCAAGATCTTACTCTTGTCACTCCTGCTGCTGTCCATATCTTTGCTATCAATTGTTACTGACCTTTGGCTTGTTTGCTGACTACGCTTCTGCTATATCCGCTACTGGACAATTACTTGAACCTGGTTTCTCTTGGACCCTTTGCTCTTCCCATGAACTTCCTGAGTTTAAGCCTTGCCTTTGCACTTTGTTTGCCAGATTATTGTGCTCTCCCCAGCCAATATCTCACGCTTGTCAGTCCTGCTGCTGTCCATATCTTTGCTAACTCTTGTTACTGACCTTTGGCTTGTTTGCTGACTACGCTTCTGCTATATCTGCTACTGGACCCTGGCTTGTTCACCACTTGGTCGGGCAATCCTGAGGAATGCGACCTGGTACTAACGCGCCGCAAAACCCACCCCCCCATCACTCGTTACTGAACGTTGGCTTGTTTGCTGACTACGCTTCTGCTATATCTGCTACTGGACAATTCCTTGAACCTTGTTTCTCTTAGACCCTTTGCTCTTCCCATGAACTTCCTAAGTTTAAGCCATGCCTTTGCCCTTCGTTTGCCAGATTATTGTGCTCTCCCCAGCCAAGATCTTACTCTTGTCACTCCTGCTGCTGTCCATATCTTTGCTATCACTTGTTACTGACCTTTGGCTTGTTTGCTGACTACGCTTCTGCTATATCCGCTACTGGACAATTACTTGAACCTTGTTTCTCTTGGACCCTTTGCTCTTCCCATGAACTTCCTGAGTTTAAGCCTTGCCTTTGCACTTTGTTTGCGAGATTATTGTGCTCTCCCCAGCCAATATCTCACTCTTGTCAGTCCTGCTGCTGTCCATATCTTTGCTAACTCTTGTTACTGACCTTTGGCTTGTTTGCTGACTATTCTTCTGCTTTAGCTGCTACTGGACCCAGGCTTGTTCACCACTTGGTCGGGCAATCCCGAGGAATGCGACCTGGTACTAACGCGCCGCAAAACCCACCCCCCCAGCATCAAGTGCTCTGGTGAATACAAGTTAGTGCTTAGACCCCCGCACCTTGAGTGAGCCCGCATCATCCTCTGCTGCTGCACTTATCCTGCTGGTCGCTGGGAGCCTCTCTACTGCTATAGCTACTGGTCTCCGAGCCTGACCCCCTGACCATGGCGCCAGCATGCTTCCGGACTATAAGGTCTGAATCCGCCCCTAGGTGTGGCAGCGTACCTGGAGATCAGCATGTGCTCCTGTATGTAGGCGAGGAACGGAAGATGGTCCTTCTTAGCGATGTAAAGACACTCGCCATGCAGGCACAAAGTCTTCAGACAATTCAGCATGTTGAAGAGGATGTCCGGCTCGTCAAACTTCGCCATTTCCTAAACACGTAAAAGATGTATAAGGGAGGGAAAGACGCTCTGGCTGCTTTTATTTGAAATATTACATCATCTGCCCTCCCCCACCCCATAAGCTTTGCACAGTCATTTTTTAAAAATTTGATTCATTTTGTTTTGATTCGTTAGTTACATAAATTTGTTTAATTCATTTTCGGAATTCATATTCGAATCGATTTGAATTTTTGGAATCCGGATCGATTAGAATAGTTTTCGAATCAATTTCCAAAAAAGTTTTCGAATTCGAACAGTTTTCCAATTTCCACAGAGAATAAAATAGAATAGAAAATGAAGGAATGGAATATAAAAAAAAAATAGAATAGAAAATAATATAACAGAAAATAAAAGAATAGAACAAAATAGAGCAAAACAGAACAAAATAGAATAGTAAATAAAAGAACCAAATAAAATTGAATAGAAACAAATAAAATAAAAAAAATATAGCATAAAAAAAGAAAGAATATAACCATCTTCTGAAATTCGAATAGAAAATAATAGAATAGAATAGAATTCTAAAAACAATATATTTAAATAGAATAGAAAATAATAGATTTGATTAGAATATAATAGAAAATAACAGAATAGTGTAGAAAAAACAACAGAATAGAATAGAAAGAATATAACCATCTGCCTCTTCTAATTTAATAAGGGAGGGAAAGTCACTCCGGCTGGTCTTTTCATTGAAATCTTACCTCCTCTGCCCCCCCCCCCCACCCCCACCCCATAACCTTTGCACAGCCATTGTTTAGTTTTGTTTTCGATTCTTATCTACATACATTTATTTAACCCGTTTAATTCGTTTTCGGAATCCGTATTCGAATTGCTCCGAATCTTTGGAATTCAAATCAGTTCGAATAGTTTTCAAATCAATTTTGAAAAGTTTTCGAATTCGAATAGTTTTCCAATTTCCACAGAGAAAAAAATACAATAGAAAACAAAGGAATGGAATATAAAAAAACAGAATAGAATAGAAAATAATATGACAGAAAATAAAACAGAGTAGAAAAAAAAAGAATAGCATAAAAAAGAAAATATAAACTTTTTCTGAAATTCGAATAGAAAAGAATAAAATAGAAAAGAATATAATTAAAAAAACAATAGAATAGAATAGAAATTCAAATTTAAATAGAATAGAAAAGAATAGATTAGAATAGAATAGAAAATAAAATAGTGCAGAAAAAAACAACAGAATAGAATAGAAAGAATATAACCACCTTCCTCTTCTAATTTATTATTTTATATTCAAATTTGAATTGATTCTATTTGAATTTTGGGAAATGGATAAATTCTATTCTGTTCTATTGTTTTTAATTCTATTCTTTCTCTATTTGTTTATTCTATTCTATTATGTTCTATTCAAATTCAAATTTATTCTATTCCAAATTTTAATTTTGGAAGATGGTTATATTCTATTTTATTCAATTCTTTTTTTTTTATTCCATTGTATTCTGTTCATTTCTATTATATTCTATTCTTTTATTTTCTGCTTTCTTTTCTATTCAATTCTTTTTTTTATTCTATTCCTTTATTTTTTATTCTATTTTATTCTCTTTGGAAATTGGAAAACTTTTTGAATTTGAAAACTATTCAACATGAATTCGAAAACTATTCAAATTCGAATTCCACCTAAATTTTTTTTTTTTTCGTTATTTCAGATTCGTTGAAATCCGGTACTATTGTAATTCAGAAATTCGAATACATCCGACTTTCCAAAAAAAAATAAAAAAAAATAGTCTGAATTTAAATTCAGAATGAAACGAATTGGACATCTAGCCATTGTGAATAATAACCATAATGTGTCTAATATGTGTATTGCCTACAATCGTTAGCGCCATCTAGTGGCCACAATTTGTGATTCTCCTAAAAAAAAAAAAACCTCAATCAGGAAAATACCCCATTATGGCCACTAGATGGCGCAGATGATCGTAGGAAATACACATATTAGAGAATTACGGGGATTATTTGTGACGGCTGTATGCAAATTGAGGCATTTGCACAGCAAATTATCTTTATCAACAGACCCCTAACTACGTAACAATCACACCCGCGGGGGGCTTTGGATTCACCCCACAATGGACGTACCTGGAGAATGGTGTAGATTAACTTCAGGGTCACGGGAAGCTGCTGGTAGAGGAACTTGTGATCCGTGTCGTTTTTCACATCTAAAACCGAAAAAAAAAATCAGTGCGGATTCCGGGCTCCACTTTTCACTTATTTGATACATTTTCTGTTACAGGGGTACCTCGAACTGCGAGTAACAAGGTTAACGAGCGTTTCGCAATCTTTTAAAAATCCTGACTGCGGCGCTGTCTTGCAAAACGAGCGGGATGAAGCCCCTGTACATGCAATACTGCATGTGGCCAGAGGTGCAGGGGGGCGCTGGTGAGGCTTGGAGACGCTCAGAAGCATTCGGAAATACTCGGAAATACTGAAAGTGCAAACAGTTCCTGAGCCTCACCAGCGCCCCCACACCTCTGGTCACATGCGTTATTGCATATACCAGCGCCCCCCACACCTCTGGCCACATGCGGTATTGCATATACCAGCGCCCCCCACACCTCTGGTCACCTGCGGTATTGCATATACCAGCACCCCCCACACCTCTGGCCACATGCGGTATTGCATATACCAGCACCCCCCACACCTCTGGCCACATGCGGTATTGCATATACCAGCGCCCCCCACACCTCTGGTCACATGCAGCATTGCATATACCAGCGCCCCCCACACCTCTGGCCACATACAGTACTGCATAGACAAGCAGTCACTGTGGAACAAATTATCTGAGTTTCCATTGTTTCCTATGGGGAAACTTGCTTTGATATACAAGTGATCTCCTGGCTGCCATATTGAATTGAATGTAAAGGAAAACGACAGCGGCTGCAAATTGAAAAGGAAAAATCATTTTCAATGACATTCAATTACGTATATAATTTTTTTTTTGTTTTATGTTTTCCCCTGAAAGCGGAGTTACCCTTTAAATAATGGGAAGTTATTGATTAGGTGGTCATACTTGTTGTGTTGGTGGGCCCCGTGGTCTCGGTGTGAGTTCCGGGATTATCACCGTGTTTGTTGGTGAGATTCTCCTCCTCTTCCCCCTCGATGCCGATGATAAATTCCGGCCTGGAGTACAACAGGCTCTCCTCTAGGCTGTCGGTCGGCTCCTGGAAGGACAGATGGGGGGGGGAGGGGTCAGAGTTCCACCATGAAGTGCACATTTTCAGGATCTTATCACAAAAATAAACATTATAATTATTATTGTTTTTCATTTAGAAATAGCCTTTGAAATAGTACTACGCATTGCTGGCTCCTGAGGAAGTGGGTAACGTCCGTGAAACGCGTCGGGAATTTACATCTGAATGCACTACCTTGATTAGTAATTGCTTTGAATGATTGTACTTTGATACTTTGCAAATGATGTATGCCAAATGAAATATATATTGCTTTATAAATGTTTGCAATAAAATAATATTTTATGTAAACCTTAGGCATCTGCAGTTTGTTTTTTTTTGGACTGAATACAAATTCAGACAAATTTTTGGTTATTCGCGAGATTCGGATGTATCCGAATCTCCGAATGAAATAGTAGCGAATTTCGTTGAAATCCGTTAAATTATTTTCATGTATTCGTTTTCATTTTGATGATTTTAAAAACGATCAACCGATCCGAATTCTGTTTGAAGAAATGGCTGGTTGCTAAGCAGAGGGCCGGGAAGCCAGCCACCCGCGTCCTTAACAACCATGAGTCATCAGCTGGCTTCCCCACTAACAGATGAATGACAGATAAAGAAGCCCGGCAATAGAAAAATGTTTAAAAAAAACATTGTGGGGTTGGGGGGGGGGGGGGGGGGGGGGGGAAATAGACAGTAAGTAGACAATCACC
>BLSH010309339.1:40839-54478 GCA_018402905.1 Glandirana rugosa
CTGAACTAGACAACAATGACAAAGTCGTTGAAACCACCCCCCCATTGCTTGTTAATATCCAGCCATTTGTCACCAAAGTTGCTGAAACAGTAACAACAGATCAAGTCTGTAAACCGAAAATTCAGCCCATCAATCAGGGCGATCTCCGCAAGCGTGGCGGCTCAGCACGGGGCTCGGCTAAAATGCGCGCATCAATAATCCCGCTGAGCCGCCGCATTTTCTGGAATATCCCTCAAAGTGTGCGATCGTTTTTCAGCCTGACAGCGCTGAGAAGGACGGATTACGGGAAGGGGGGGAGGGGAGGTGTTTGCGCTACAGCGAGAACAGCGAAAGACGGTTCTGCTTGCCCCGGGGTCCACGACGCAGCCATGGAAGGCCGATCGTACAATCACAAAAGATGCAAGTTATTGTCATTTTCATTCATTTAACCACTTCAGCCCCAGAAGGATTTCCCCCTTTAGGACCAGAGCACTTTTTGCGATTCAGCACTGCGTCACTTTAGCTGACAATTGCGCGGTCGTGCGACATTGTACCCAAAACCAAATTTGCGTCCTTTTTTCCCCACAAATAGAGCTTTCTTTTGCTGGTATTTGATCCCCCCTGCGTCATTTCTGATCACCGCTATAAACAAAAGAAGAGCAACAATTTTGCAAAAAAACATTTCTCTTACTTTTTGCTAAAAATACAAATCCAAAAAAAAATATATATATAAAAATTTTTTTTTCCATCGGTTTTGGCTGATTTATATTCTTCCTCATATTTTTGGAAAAAAATAAATAAATCACAATCGGCATTTGTCGATTGGTTTGCTCAAAAGTTGCTGCGTTTACGAATGATGAGAATTCATTTCTGGGGTTTTTAATTTTTTTAATTTTTTACTAGTAATGGCGGCGATCTGCGATTTTTAGCGGTACTGCGATATTACAGCGGACATGTCGGACCATTTTGGCACTTTTCTGGGACCATTGGCATTTATACAGCGATCAGTGCTATAAAAATGCATTGATTACTGTGTAAATGCCATTGGCAGTGAAGGGGTTAACCTGCAGGGGGCGCTCTAAGGGTTAACTGTGTTCCCTCAGCGTGTTCTAACTGTATGGGGGCTGGGCTGGTAGGGGGAGGGGAGTGATCACATCTCTTCCCCCTCTGTCAGAATGGAGATCCGTGTTTACATACAGTGACCTCCGTTCTCTCAATGCAGGGGGGGAGTGATCGCAGGTAACATTTGGGCATTTTCACTTAGGGGTGCACTCACTTTTGTTACCAGTGGTTTAGACATTAATGGCTGTGTGTTGAGTTATTTTGAGGGGACAGCAAATTTACACTGTTATACAAGCTGTACACTCACTACTTTACATTGTAGCAAAGTGTCAGCTCTTCAGTGTTGTCACATGAAAAGATAGAAGAAATGGGAGGGGTGTACTTACTTTTGTCAGATACTATATATAAACTGTATCAGTGTTGTGCTGCTACATAAACATACAATACACAATAACACTGTGTTCTTATATTATAAGCATAGAGATGTCACAAAATATATATAAAAAATGCAGTGTAAATATACAGAGGGGAAGATAATGATTGGCTCCCCTGCAGATGGTGTAAGTTTCCCACTTACAGAGAAACGGGGGGGGGGGGTCTATAATTTTTATCATCGGTGTATTTTATATGATAGAGACAGAATATCAACCAAGAATCCAGAAAAAACACATGATACAAATGTTATCAATGGAGTTGCAGTAAAATAAGTATTTGATCCCCTCTACCAACCAACAATAATTCCGGCTCCCACTGACTGACTACAGTAGATCCTCATGTGGTACACAGATCAGTCCTGTCAATGTAAGAAGGCTCTCCTAACGACAACTCGTTATTTGTATAAAGGGCACCTGTCCACAGAATCTCTTCCATTCTCACCATCATGGGCAACACCAAGGAGCTGTCAAAGGGCATCAGGGAGAAGATTGAAGACCTGCCCAAGGCTGGAAGGGGCTACAAGACCATCAGCAAGAAGCTTGGTGACAAGGAGACAACTGTTGGAGCGATTATTTTGCAAATGGAAGAAATACAAAATGACCATCAACCGCCCTCGTCTGGAGCTCCATGCAAGGTTTTGCCTCATGGGGTGAGGATGGTCATGAGAAAAGTGAAGGATCAGCCCAGAACTACATGGGAGGAGCTTGTGAAGGATCTCAAGGCAGTTGGGACCTCAGTCACCAAACAAACCATTGGTAACCCAATACACAGCCATGGATTGAAATCCTGTAGCCCCTGCAAGGTCCCTCTCAGGAAGTCTCACGTATACAGGAACGTCTGCAGTTTGCCAGTGAACATCTAAATGATTCAGAGGAGGATTGGGAGGAAGCGTTGTGGTCAGATGAGACCAAAATTAAGCTCTTTGCATCAACTCAACTCGCCGTGTTTGGAGGAAGAAAAATGCTGACAGTGGCCCTAAGAACACCAACCCTACAGTCAAGCATGGAGGTGGAAACATTATGCTTTGGGGCTGTGTCTCTACTAAAGGTACAGGCTGACTTTGCCACATTGAGTGGCCAATAGACTGGACCGTGTACTGTAAAATCTGGGATGAGAACCTTCTTCCCTCAGCCAGAACACTGAAGATGGGTCATGGATGGGTCTTCTAGAATGACAATGACCCAAAACATACCGCAAAGGCAACTAAGGAGTGGCTCATGGAGAAGTACATTGAGGTCATGGAGTGGCATAGCCGGTCTCCAGACCTTAATCCTATAGAAAATTTATGGAGCTGAAACTTCGAGTAGCCAAGCAACAGCCAAGAAACCTTAAGGATTTAGAGAAGTTCTGTAAAGAAGAGTGGATCAAAATGCCTCCTTAGATGTGTGCAACCCTGGTAACCAACTAGAAGAAACGTCTGACCTCTGTGGTTGCCAACAAGGCTTTCTCCACCAACTACTAAGTCATGTTTTGCTTGGGGATCAAATGCGTATTTTACTCATTGAACTGCAACTCCATTTATAACATTTGTATCGCATTTTTTCTGGATGTTTGGTTGATTTTCTGTCCCTATCATTTAAAATACACGATAAAATTTATAGACACTTCATTTCTTTGTAAGTGGGAAAACTTACTAAATCTGCAGGGTGTCAAATCATTATTTACCCCACTGTAATTGTGATTAAAAAATATTCCCTGAAGAAGTCACGTGGGTTGAGATGCAACGCGTTGGACAGATGAAAAAGCATCATGGTCCTGGATACAGGGATACTATTCACACTTTCTGGATGGACATGCCCAAACCATATCTGCATTAAGGGTTGGTCTTGTCTAGACTCCACCCCAAATAGGCAGGGGCTGCTCATCACACCCACTTTAAGAGTTGGCCATGCATGGATGAGACCACCCTCGCATGGCCACCGTCCTCTCTACTGATGCCTTTTTGAGCTACTGCACATGTGCATAGTTTAGCTGCACCTGACATCCTGCTCCTGCTGGTGGCTGTCAGGGCTGGGCTCCTGCTACTTGACAAGCGGCTCTTTTCTTTCAGTGCTCAGAAGCTGCTCAGCTGTCAGTTAATTCCCAGCCAATTATTTTTACCAAAGTGACTCTCCTGGTTACCATTAACCTGCCTCATTAGTCCAGCCTACAGCCAGCCCCTTTTTGCTATTTAAGCAGCTTAGCTCATTTCCTCCTTGCCCTTGCATGGTCTATGTTCTCTAAGTGCGTTCCTTCCTGTGCTCCTTTGTATGACTTGGCCTGGCTGACGCCCCTTCCGATTCCTGTTCCTGATGTGACTACGTTCCTGAACTGGTTATTTTTTCCATTTCATTAAGTGAGGTCATGTGAGAGCTAAATCTACTTTAAAAGTTTAGGCAAACCTGTTGTGTGTTTCTCGCGGCACTCTGGCAACTAGCTGACAGTAATTCTTGCAGGAAAGGCTCTGGGCAGAAATACAAAGTGGGAAGCAGAGGCCCCCCATGATCACCGGCTTACATACCACCAAGCGGATCTCCGCCTTGGGCGCCAACCGCTCTAGCAGCTCACAAGCCATCTGGTAGCAGAGGATGCTGGACTGACACAGGCTGCACTCCACCGCCTTCTCATCCTTCTGGCAGGTGTGGGAGCCCCCCCAGGGGGCCTGGAACACATTGTTTATGATGGAGATGACGTCTTTGGACAGGCTGTTCTCCAATCCCAGCGTGATTCCATCATCCTGCAACTCCATCTGAAACATGACAAGAAGTTTGTCTCATTAGATGTCCCCCATATCTTATCTCTTCCACCAATATACCCCGGGGTGCTCAACAGCCTTGGTGCCGAATATGTGTCCTGAGGGTCAAATGTGGCTCTTTTGTATATATGGTGTGGCCCTCTGTTCCCAGCAGCAGGGCCACTGATAAGGCAGTACAGCCGGCCCTTCAGTAGCGGGCCCCATGAGTTTAAAAGGGGGGCCCGGCACCTGCCAAGCAGGAGGGGCACTGTACTGCCATATTGCTGACACTGATCCTCTTGTGCCTCCCCCTGCTTCCACTCTTTCTTCCTCCAGCTGCCTTGCAGGGGGATTGGTTCTAGTACCTGTGCCCCCAACCTCCTGCTGTCTAGGCCCCCTGTGTGCCCCCATTCCACCTGCTGTCTGGGCCTCCCTCTGTGCCCCTTTTCCACCTGCTGTCCAGTCCCCCGTGTGCCCACATTCCACCTGCTGTCTGGGCCCCTTGTGTTCACCCATTTCACCTGCTGTGTGGGCCTCCCTCTGTGCCCCCATTCCACCAGCTGTATGGGCCTCCCTGTGTTCCTCCATTCCACCTGCTGTGTGGGCCTCCCTCTGTGCCCCCATTCCACCTGCTGTCCAGGCCCCCCTGTGTGCCCCCATTCCACCTGCTGTCTGGGCACCCCTGTGTGCCCACATTCCACCTAATGTCCGGGCCCCTTGTGTTCCCCATTCCACCTGCTGTGTGCCCCATTCCACCTGCTGTTTGAGCTTCCCTCTGTGCCCGCATTCACCTGCTGTATGGGCCTCCCTGTGTGCCCCCATTCCACCTGCTGTCCAGGCCCCCCCCCCCGTGTGCCCCCATTGCAGCTACTGTCTGAGCCCCCCTGTGTGCCCCCATTCCACCTGCTGTCTGGGCCCCCCTGTGTGCCCCCATTCCACCTGCAGTCCGGGGCCCCTGTGTGCCTCAATTCCACCTGCTGTCTTGATCCACCTGCGTGCCCCCTTTCCACCTGCTGTCTGGGCCCCCCTGTGTGTCCACATTCCACCTGCTGTCTGGGCCCCCCTGTGTGTCCACATTCCACCTGCTGTCTGGGCCCCCCTGCCTGCCCCCATTTCACCTGCAGTCCGGGGCCCCCTGTGTGCCCCAATTCCACCTGCTGTCTGGACCCCCCTGTGTGCCCCCTTTCCTCCTCCTGTCTGGGCCCCCCTGTGTGTCCCCATTCCACCTGCTGTCTTGGCCCCCCTGTGTGCCCCCATTCCACCTGCAGTCCGGGGCCCCCTGTGTGCCCCAATTCCAGCTGCTGTCTGGACCCCCCTGCGTGCCCCATTCCACCTGCTGTATGAGCTTCCCTCTGTGCCCGCATTCACCTGCTGTATGGGCCTCCCTGTGTGCCCCCATTCCACCTGCTGTCCAGGCCCCCCCCCGTGTGCCCCCATTGCAGCTACTGTCTGAGCCCCCCTGTGTGCCCCCATTCCACCTGCTGTCTGGGCCCCCCTGTGTGCCCCTATTCCACCTGCAGTCCGGGGCCCCTGTGTGCCTCAATTCCACCTGCTGTCTTGATCCACCTGCGTGCCCCCTTTCCACCTGCTGTCTGGGCCCCCGTGTGTCCACATTCCACCTGCTGTCTGGACCCCCCTGCGTGCCCCCTTTCCACCTGCTGTCTGGACCCCCTGTGTGTCCCCATATCACCTGCAGTCCAGGCTCCCCTGTGTGCCCCCATTCCACCTGCTGTCCAGGCCCCCCTGTGTGCCCCCATTCCACCTGCTGTCCAGGCCCCCCTGTGTGCCCCCATTTCACTTGCGATTTTTACCACCACTTATACTTTCTACTGGAATTTGAAAATAGACACGAGATGTACAGTGCAATGTAACCCATTGATAGTATTACAGTCCATGTACTTATAGAGGTGTATACAGCAAACATATGCCAGGGTGAAAAGAGATGGAGAGAGGAAGAGCGGGAACACCGGGCTCTGTACCTGTTTTAATATGAGATCAAACATGAGGATAAAGCAGTTTAGATTCATCTCTTCATCATCACAGTCGAAATCGGTGGTCTTCCCCACGGGGTGTCCGTAGTTTTTGAAGGGGCTCCGGAAAGGGCTGCGCATGGGACTCCGGAAGGGACTGTGGAAGGGGCTCGGGAAAGGACTCAGCATACTGTGCAGGACCCGGCGCCCTGGATCCGAAGCAATGCTGCTCTGTAAGGAAGATGGAGAACCATGAATACAGGCAACATGGAAGCAGAAACATTCATAGGTTGAGAGTAGTGGACTTGTCATAGATCAAGGTACCTATCATCGAGGTACCCATCATCAAGGCACCCATCATCCAGGTACCCATCATCAAGGCGCCCATCATCGAGGTACCCATCATCGAGACACCCATCATCAAGGCACTCATATCGAGGCACCCATCAACAAGGTACCCATCATCAAGGCACCCATCATCGAGGTACCCATCAAGGTGCCCATCATCGAGGTACACATCATGAAGGCACCCATCATCGAGGTACCCATCATCAAGGCACCCATCATCGATGCACCCATCATCGAGGCACCCATCATCAAGGTACCTATCATTGAGGCACCCATCATCGAGGCACCCATCATCAAGGTACCCATCGAGGCACCCATCATTGAGGTACCCATCAAGGCACCCATCATTGAAGTACCCATCATCGAGGCACCCATCATCAAGGTACCCATCGAGGAACCCATCATTGAGGTACCCATCATCGAGGCACCCATCATTGAGGTACTCATCAAGGCACCCATCATTGAGGTACCCATCATCGAGGCACCCATCATCAAGGCACCCATAATCAAGGCACCCATCATCGAGCTACCCATCATCGAGGCACCCATCATCAAGGCACCCATAATCAAGGCACCCATCATCGAGGCACCCATCATTGAGGCACCCATCATCAAGGCAGAGGCACCCATTATTAACGTACCCATTATCGAGGTACCCATCATTGAGGCACCCATCATCAAGCTACCCATCGAGGTACCCATCCTTGAGGTACCCATCGAGGCACCCATCATTGAGGTACCCATCATCGAGGCACACATCATCAAGGCACCCATCATCGAGGTACCCATCATCGAGGCACCCATCGAGGTACCCATCATCGAATACCCATCATCAAGGTACCCATGATTAAGGCACCCATCATGCACCCATTATCAAGGTACCCCTCATCGAGGCACACATCATCAAGGCACCCATCTAGGTACTCATCACATAAGTAGTGTCACAGTACTGAATTGTGGATGGGAAGGATGTTTGCAGCTATAAGAGTAACATGGGGCATATAGAGGGAGCGTGTCATGAAGATCCTGACTTTACAGCCCATCTGCTGCAGTGGCACATAAGGCAAATTACTATAATGAGAGGTCATTATTAGCATGCAGCAAAGTGTCTGTCCAACAAAAACTCTTTTTCTTAGATTTGTTACATAGTTAAAGGGATTGTAAAATTTTTTTTTTTTTTTTAAATAACAAATATGTCATACTTACCTCCTCTGTGCAAAGGGTCTTGCACAGAGCGGCCCCGATCCTCCTTTTCTGGGGTCACCCGGCGGCGCTCCTGCCTCCCCCTCTTCAGCGAGAGAGCCGATTTCCACGGGGGCACCCGTGCAGGGCGCGCTCCCGAGTCCTGCTGCTGAGCCCATTGACACAGACAGCAGGACTCGGCTCCGCCCCCGGCTCCCGTGTCACTGGATTTGAATGACAGCAGCAGGAGCCAATCTATCCAATGAGGATCCAAGACAGGGGCTGGAGCTGCTGGGCTCGTGCTCATCACTGGGAGGATCGGGCTCAGGTAAAAAAAAAGAGGGGGTTCTAGTAGGGCAGCTGCAGCGCAGAGGGTTTTTCAACTTAATGCATAGAATGCAAACCTGGAGACTTTACAACCCCTTTAATCTGGTTGAAAAAAAGACACAAGTCCATCCAAACCTCATCTCCTGGGCATTCTGATCTGTATAAAGTAGGGTGCAAATGCTCCCTTACCGAGTACCAATATCTTAGCGGTCATAGTAACTTCAGCCTGTGTTCACACAGACGCGGTGGGGGAAACCGCATATGTTTCAGACAGGAATCGCACCACAATCCTGTTCAAATCGCATGCGATTCAATGCAGTGTGATTTGAGCCCATTAATTTTGTATAAGCTCAAATCGCAGTGCAAAGGTATCGGTACTCAGTATCAGTTTTCCCACAAATAGAGCTTTCTTTTGGTGGTATTTGATCCCATCTGCGTCATTTCTGATCGCGGCTGCAAAAAAAAAAAAAAAGAGCGACAATTTTGTAAAAAAAAAACAAAAAAAAACAATATTTCTTACTGTTTGCTAAAATACAAATCCCAAAAAAAAAAAATATAAAAAAAACATTTTTTCCATTGGTTTTGGCCGATTTATATTCTTCCTCATATTTTTGGTAAAAAAAAAAAAAAATCGCAATTGGCGTTTATTGATTGGTTTGCGCAAAAGTTGCCGCATTTACGAATGATGAGAATTAATTTCTGGGGTTTTTATTTTTTTTATTTTTTACTAGTAATGGCGGCGATCTGCGATTTTTAGCGGTCCTGCGATATTGCGGCGGACATGTCGGACCATTTTCACACTTTTCTGGGACCATTGGCATTTATACAGCGATCAGTGCTATAAAAATGCATTGAATACTGTGTAAATGCTGTTGGCAGTGAAGGGGTTAACCTGGAGGGGGCGCTCTAAGGGTTAACTGTGTTCCCTCAGTGTGTTCTAACTGTATGGGGGCTGGGCTGGCAGGGGGAGGGGAGTGATCACGGCTCCCATGTACAGGAAACCTGTGATCACATCCCTTCCCCCTCTATGAGAACAGAGATCTGTGTTTACATACATGGGCCTCCATTCTCTCACTGCGAGGAGCCATCGTGGGTAGCCGGCGGAGATCGAGTCCGCCCTACCCGCTCCCTGGCCCCCCCCAGAACACAGTGAGCATGCACACGTACTCACAATACTCGTTATCGTGGTCGCTGTCAGGTGACAGCGGTTTGCGATAACGAGCCATGTTGTTGCCGTCACAATGCGACGGGCGGTCGGCAAGTGGTTAACCACTTAGGGACCGCCCGCCGTCATACGCCGGCCGCTTGACGTTGGATACCGTTGCTAATGCAGCATATAGCAGCCATAACCCTGGGATTTTTTAAAACAGCGGGCGGTACGCTTTCAGATAAAAGTGGTCTCTGCGACGGATTTGCCACAAGTTCACTCTTATTGGCTGCGGGAGAGATGCCCCCTCCCGCCGCTCCCCGGTGATCTCCGCCGCTTACCGGAGCCGTCGGGAGCGGAGAAGACAATCAGGTTCTTTCCCCTGCGAGGCATGAAGTCAAGTGAGGGAAAGATGGCTCCCATTTGGATCCATACCATTGGATGACGGAAGCGACGCCAAACGTCACTTCCGCCCAATGGTCTTAAAGAGGAAATATTTTTTTTTTATTGCATTTTAGTGCAAATGAGAGATCTGAGATCTTTTTTGACCCCCAGATCTCACATTAAAGAGGACCTGTCTTGCATTTTTTCTATTACAAGGGATGTTTACATTCCTCATAATAGGAATACAAGTGACCCAAATTTTTTTTGCTAAATGGACGGCGTAAAAATAAAAAGTAAAATAAATATGAAAAAAAAAAACGCATACCCACAACCATGTATGAAAACGGTGTTCGCACCACACGTGAGGTATCGCCGCGATTGTTAAAGCGAGAGTAATAATTCTAGCACTAGACCTCCTCTGTAACTCTAAGCTGGTAACCTGTAGAAATTTTTAAACGTCGCCAATGGAGATTTTTAAGTGCCAAAGTTTGTTGCCATTCCGCGAGCGGGAGCAATTTTGAAGAGTGACATGTTGGGTATCAATTTACTCAGCGTAACTTCATCTTTCACAATATATTAAAAAACTAATTTTACTGTTGTCTTATTATTTTTTAAAGTATTATCTCAAAAGGAGGCTCGGTCCTTAAAGCGGAGTTCCACCCATGTAAAAGTACAAATGTACAAAAAGTGTAGCTGCTGACTTTTAATAATCAGGCACTCACATGTCTCTCGCTCTAGTGATGCGGTCGCCCGAGGGCTCGCTCTTCGCTCCCTCCCCTCGGTGGTGCCGGCAACCCAGGAGTGGGCACCTGGCTTTGGCTTCAAAGCCGGGCGCACACTGCGCATGCGCGAGTCACGCTGTGCCTTGTGACTGGCCGGCGTATCTTCTGGGACCTGTGATGTGTCCCAGAAGATCGCTGAGAGGGAGGGGGGGAAGGTGGACTTCTTTCCTGGAGCCGCGGCGCCAGAGGAGGAAGTGGACCTGGGACCCTGTGAAAACAGGGTCCCTGGTCACCCCCCAAAAAAAGGCATACCAATTGCGGCATGTCGGTGGAGTCACCTTCCATTAAAGCGGAAGTTCCACTTTTGGGTGGAACTCCGCTTTAAGTGATTAAAGGGATTCCGGGGCAAGCGGGAAATGGTTAATGTCACATCAATGTCTTTAGAGAAAGCTACATATCAGCAAACAGGGATGGTACAGTCTGGCTTACCCGGTTTCCAGGAATGTTCCCGGGTATCTCGGTGATTCGGACCTTCCTCTGATTGGCCAGCTCCTTCACCGAGTTCACCCCATCAGAGAACATGCTGATCAACAGCTGAAGAGGGACCACAATGTCCAGTTCTGACAAAACCTGTCAAATGAAGTGACAAGGAAATCAAAAGTCTCTCTCAGGTTTTAAAAAAATTCAAAGTAAAAGTAAAGATTGAGAAGAAGAGACATTAATTTCTGTTATCTTGGAACACTTTATCAGCTTGAACAACCTTCAGACATCCAAGTATCTCACTACAGCACAAGGAGACCCATGCTGGCCATACGCTAGAAGATTTTCCAACAAAGATTTGTATAAACATTTGAAAGAAAAAGTTCTTCAAAAAAATGTTTGCTTTAGGCCCCTTTCACACTTGTGCGACTTGAAAGTCGTGCGATTTTACCTTGATTTTGCCGCGATTTTGATGCAACTTGAAGTAATGCCTGTGTAATCCTGAAGTCAAGGACCTCATGTCGCATCAAAGTCGAACCAATGTAGCGCAGGGACTACTTTGAAGTCGGCACGACTTGAAGTTACACAGGTACTCATTGAAAATCATGGGGAAGGACTTGTCATGCCACTTTGCAGTCCCAAGTCGCAGGAAAAATTGCACAAGTGTGAAAGGGGCCTTAAAAAGATATTATTAAGCCTTGTTTAAAAAAAAAAAAAAAAACATGTTATACTTACCCATTCTGTGTAATGTTTTTGCACAGAGCAGCCCCGATTCTCCTCTTCTTAAGTCTCCCCGCCAGCGCTCCTGGCCCCTCCCTCCTGCTGAGTGCCCCCCATAGCAAGCAGCTTGCTCTGAGGAGAACCAAGCAGGTGCACCCCTGAGCGGCAGCTCTGCGTGTACCATTGTGATAGCTGTGATTGGCCAAAGCTATCGCATGGTACAGGTCCATTGTCATTGGCCCTGTACCATGTGATCACTATGACCAATCACAGAGATCACAATAGTACACACTAACTATGAATGACAGCTATTGTTTACAGATGACATGTAATCGCTGTGATTGGTCACAGCAATCACATGGTACCGGGGCCGCTCACAACGGCCAGAGAAATCGCTGGGTAAACTCATCGGGTCACAGATCGCACTGCTGCATGGCCCCTATGATGCGCACATGGGAGGACGTCATATGACATCCACCTGGGATAACAGAGCACCCCCCCAGCCATATTACAATAGGCCGGGTGGGAAGTGGATAATTATTAGTAAAACATAAAATATATATTTTTTTTATTAAAAAGAAAGAAGGACAATGACAGAAAGATAAAGGAGGTGTCCACACTGAAGTTTGATCCTGCTTGGCAGGAACAGACAATATTTGTGGACATCTCTATCCTAGGGTGGAGAAATAAGAAATGTATGCAGGACACTCACATGTAGCCAGAGTAAAGCTTGTTCCTGGACAGAGGATGGGTAGCCGGTGAATCGGCAGCTGATAAACCCGAACATCTCTTCCATGGAGAAGGGCAGCGGGCACATCTCAATATCAAACATTTTACTGCGAATGAACCAGAGAATGGTATCAGGACAAACGATGGGAAATCTGAACAAGAAACTTCTCCAATAACAGAAGTTTATGGTTAGAATCGACATACACGTAATTTTTAGTCTGCCAACCCCCTTACAGCAGGACATGGTCAACTGACCTGAGGACCTCTCGGAACTCCTTGAGCTGGTGGTCCGGCACCTCCGTTCTGATGGCCTCGAGCCACTCTGGCATGATACACTCCCAGACCGGCTGGTTTATGACGTTATAGGGGATAAGGCACAAAATTCTATTCAGACCTTCCTTCAGCTGGGTGGCTGTGCTGCAGGACTTGTCCCAATATCCACCAACCTGGAGGAGCGATACAAGTTACTTTACTGAAAAAGGAATACTTCTATGAAGGACCATGAAGTTATCTCTCATACCAGCAAAAGAATAAAGAAAAAAAAACTAAAAAAACAATATAGCCACCATATCTAAGGACTGATAAGACTGGGTTTAGATTTGTGTCATCAGAATATGTGTGGGTGTAGATGTGTGGCCAGAATGATGGGATTTGGCCAATTATTTCTGGACACCTCACCATCTCACCTATATGAGCTTGTTGGACATCCCATTCCAAAACCATGGCCAATAATAGAGTCGCCCCCTTTGTGGGTGTAACATCCTCCACTCTTCTAAGAAGGCTTCTCACAAGATCTTGGAGGGTATCTTTGGGAATTTGGCACATTTGTGAGGTCAGGTATTGATGTTGGATGAAAAGACCTGGCTCACCATACGTGTTTCAGTTCATTCCAAAGGTGTTTAGTAGGTTTGGGGTCAGGGCTATGTGCAGAACACTACAGTTACTCCACATAAAACTGGTAAACCCATGTCATTATGGAGCTGGTTCACACTTGTCAACCAATGTGTTTATGGAGCTGGTCCACCCTTGTCAACCAATGTCTTTATGGAGCTGGTCAACCTTTGTCAACCACTGTCTTTATGGTGCTGGTCGACACTTGTTAACCTGTTCCCACCTGGTCGAGGTATTTGTGTAACCAACTGGTCAAACCTCGTCGAGGTATTTCTGTTACCAACTGGACAAACCTCGTCGAGGTATTTCTGTAACCAATTGTTCACAGCTGGTCGTGGTATTTCTGTCACCAACTGTTTCCAACTGGTCGAGGTATTTCTGTAACCAACTGTTCCCACCTGGTCGAGGTATTTGTGTAACCAACTGTTCACACTTGGTCGAGGTATTACTGTACCCAAATGGTCAAAATACACCTCATTGACATCACAAGACGTGTATCGGGACTGGGGTTTGGATGATTTGTGGAAACCTTACTTGACTTTGTGCATAC
>BLSH010309339.1:105161-118011 GCA_018402905.1 Glandirana rugosa
GTGAGGTATCTCGTAGGTCAGTCCAGGTGGACTTATTGACTGTCCACCTGGACTAGCCAGGCGTACACGGACCGATCAGGTCCACCTGTCAGTTATTCAGGTGGACCTGACTGGATGCTCTATGGAGTGATGGATGTCAGCGGTGACATGTCCTCACATCAGGGCCCCCACCAGAGCCCCCCTCACATCAGGGTCCCCACCAGAGTTCCCCTATAGATTAGGGTCTCAATCAGAATCCCCCCTCTCCACCAGAGTCCACCTTACATCAGGGTCTCCATCAGAGCCCACCTTAAATCAGGGTCCCCATCAGAATCCCGCTCACATCAGGGTCCCAATCAGAGCCCACCTTACATCAGGGTCCCCATCAGAGCCCACCTTACATCAGGGTCCCCATCAGAATCACGCTCACATCAGGGTCCCAATCAGAGCCCACCTTACATCAGGGTCCCAATCAGAGGGTCCTCACAGGCATCCCATCCCATCCCATCCCATCCCCCCTCACATCAAAGTTGGAGGCCCCCTGCCCTAAACAAACACACAACTCATACACCCAATGCATTACTCACCCAGCAATCCTCTGGCTGCACTCCTCACACAGGTATAACGGGGGAGGTTTATCGCCCAAAGCCACCGACAGAGCGGCATCGATACACATCTACCGCGAGAAAACAATAAATATGTCATATATTGCTACAATATAAATCACAGCACTAAAATCATCACAGCATTGGGGTTTATTTACTAAAGGCAAATCCACTGTGCACTACAAGTGCACTTGGAAGTGCAGTCACTGTAGACCTGAGGGGGATATGCAAGGAAAATAAAAAAACAGCATTTTTGATTGCACATGATTGGATGATAGAAATCAGCAGAGCTTCCCCTCATTTCATATCATCCCCCCTACATGACTACACTTCCAAGTGCACTTGCAGTGCATTTGTAGTGCACAGTTGATTTGCCTTTACTAAATCAATCCCATTATGTCCCATGGATGGGATCTGTCCAACAACTAGATTTGTTTTTTTTTAAGCTTTTATTAGACTTCATTCTCTTTTCTATAGTCTTGTTACATTCATACGCAGTCCTATAAGCTGGCTTCACATGTAATTATCTGCACATCCTTAAACTTTATCAGCAATGGCAAAAAACTTGGGGCTCCTTCTACCATTCTTCCAACAGGCTCCATATGCCATCTATTGGTAGAACCGAGGTATGACATGCACTAAACAGCTGCACATAAAATAGCAGAGACAGGGGGTCTAGGCAGAGTCATTTTTGCTGGCAGGAGTAATTTTTCTGCAGGAGTAATAAGCAGTTGAACACAGCAGTATGTTCTCTCATCATCTCATCACCTTTTCTGCTTCTTCACAGGTATGCAACCTTCTCTCAAAAAATTCAAAACTGTCTCATTGCTTTGCAAAATCTCTGCTATGGATTCTCACCTCCTTTTGGGACCTAAGAGATACTCATCTTTATGACTGGCCTGTGTCTTTCCGACCATTCCTCCCCTGATTTCATGTGTTCCTTATCAGTCCCTAATTGGGGTGTGGAATATTTCCTCATTTGATCTTCTTTGTATAAATTGAGTTGTGTCCATGGGGGAAGTCAGAGACAGGGGGGTCTAGGCAGAGTAATTTTTGCTGGCATGAGTAATTTTTCTGCAGGAGTAATAAGCAGTTGAACACAGCAGTATAACCAGGGGCGTAACTACAGGGGTTGCAATTGCACCCGGGCCCCTGGTCCTTGTACACCTGCATAGGAGGGATGGCAGGGGCGGCATTTAGAGGAACCAATCTCCCTCATTTTCCTCCTAATGCAGATTGGTTCCTCTATATGCTGCCCCCGCCGCCCCTCCTATCCAGTTTACTTGTCTTCTGCTGTTCCCAGGGTTCCTGTGTGCTTCCCTTGTCCCCCCCCCCCTCCTGCCAGCTGCTGTAGAAGATGAGTCATGATGGAGAGATGGGAACGGGTCGGTAAATTTGTCATTTACAGGCTCCTTCCTTTTCTGAATGGACAGAGTCACTGATTGGTACCAATTGGTTTACTCATAACTGAAGCCTAGTAAACTGTTTTTACTATACTTCAGTTTCTGAATGAATGGGAGGCTCAGAACACAACTATTTGTTTATTCGGTGGGACCCTTTTAAAGGGATCCACGACGGGAGTAAAGGACCCCAGGATCAGAGGGAAGAGGGAACAGCCCAGGCCAGGGGTCAAGGGGGCTCTTCATAATCTCTTGCACCGGAGACCTGAAGGTTCTAGTTACGCCTCTGAGTATAACTAAAGCAGGATAACGAAAGCAGCAAGAAAAGACCATAAAGGACTCTACTCCACTCTGGACTGACCTGAAACCGCCCCCTTGGAAGGCACCTGCAAGTCTGAAACCTATCCCCACCACCCCTTAATATGTCCCCTCTGCTCTGCCTTCTCATACTAGTATCCTCTGCTTTCAAATTATCACTTCTAATCCCCTCTTCTCCACCCAAAACTTCATATCACCATCACTTCTACCCTCTCTCTACTACTGTTCTCATCACCTCCTGCTAATACTTAACCCACACACAAGGACAGGAAAGTATGCGCACTCATACACATGCCACTCCCATCTTACTTTCCTCACCCTCCTTCTGCTAACCTCTGGGGATATCTCCCCTAATCCCGGTCCTCCAGATCTCACCCCCACCCCCGTCGCCCTGCCTCCTCCAGAATTAGCCGCAATCTTCTCAATCTTATCTCGATCCCCCTGCTCCCAACAACCACCACCACCCTCTCATGTGCCCTCTCGAATGCCCGCTCTGTCTGCAATAAGCTCACTTCTGTCCATGACCGCTTTGTCTCCCACTCCCTTAACCTTCTTGCAATCACAGAAACATAGCTTCAAGAGTCAGATTCTGCCTCTCCCGCAGCCCTCTCCCATGGAGGCCCACACTGGACTCGCTCACCCAGACCCAGTGAATGGGAAGGAGGCGGAGTTGGTTTGTTTCTATTCCCACTAAGCACCTTTCAAGTCCTGACTACCCCTCCCTCTCTGTCCTTATCTTCTTTTGAGACACATTGTATTCGTCTGTTTTCTCCCATTTCTCTAAGGATTGCAGCAATCTGCCTCCTGGACCAGCGTCACGCTTCCTTGATGAATTCTCTGCCTGGCTACCGTACTTTCTCTCCTCCACATTACCCACTATTATCCTTGGTGATTTCAACATCCCTGCCAATGTTAACAGCCCAGGTGCATCTCAACTTTTCAACTTAACCTCATCCTTTGACCTTACACAATGGACACAGTCCCCTACTCACTCTGATGGTAATACCCTTGACCTTGTTTCCTCCCATCTTTGCAACCCCTACAACCTCACCAACACCCCCTTTCCTCTCTCTGACCACAACCTCATGACTTTCACAATGTGCTCGCAGAAACCTTCACTACTTTATTCCTTCTCTTTTCTACTCTGCAACTGACCACCTCCATGAAAAAATCTCAGCCCTATCTTGCCCTCACCTGGCCACCTCTACAACAGTTCACTTTCATCCTCACTGGATTTTCTTGCTCCTCTCACTTCACAAAATGTCAGGCCCCAACCATTACAGCCTTGGTAGACCGACGACACCAGAAACCTTAAGAGACAGAGCCGTGCACTGGAGCGAGTGTCGCGAAAAACCTAATCCCAGCATGCATTCACCCAATATAAATCTGACTTCTTAAAATACAATTCCTCCCTCCATGCTGCCAAACAAACCTACTTTGTAACCCTCATTAATACTCTGTCCTCCAGTCCTCGTCGTCTCTTCTCTACTTTTAACTCTCTACTTTCTCCACCACCACCTCCACCCAATAACTCGCTCACTGCTCACAAGATTGCAAACCACTTCAAAAACAAGATTGATACAATTCGTAGGGACATCTCCACTGCCCAGAAATCGAACCCACATAAAACATACCCTGTACAAATCCACTCTCAACGCTGTCCTCTTTTGACCTTGCCACTACCGAAGGGGTCTCTAAAGCTTTCTCAGAAGCCCACCTTACCACCTGTCCCCTGGATCCTCTTCCCTCACATCTACTACGGTTACCCTCATCTTCTATCTTATGTTCCCTCACCCACATCTTTAATCTCCCCCTCTCTACTGGCACCTTCCCCTCCCCTCTAAAACATGCCCTGATCACCCCCATACTTAAGCCCTCACAGGATCCCACCAGCCTGAACAAGTTAAGACCTATCTCCTTGCGTCAAACCTTTTAGAGCGCTTAGTCTACAACCGTCTTGGCTCCTACCTCACTGACAACAACCTTCTTGACCCCTTACAGTCTGGCTTTCGCTTGCTACACTCCATTGAAACTGCCTTACTGAAGCTTACTAATGACCTACTAACTGCTAAATCCAATGGCCACTACTCCATACTCCTACTACTCGACCTCTCTGCAGCCATTGATACTGTTCACCATCCCCTCCTCCCCAAAAAACTCCACTCTCTTGGCCTTCAAGACTCTGCCCTCTCCTGGCTTTCCTCCTACCTGCCGGAGCTCCTCCACTGTGACCTATAACTCTGTTTCCTCCTCTCCACTTCCTCTTTTGGTTGGGGATCCTCAAGGTTCTGTCCTTGGACCCCTTCTCTTCTCCATTTACACCTCCTCCCTTGGTCTGTTAATAAACTCCCATGGCTTCCAATACATCCTCTATGCTGATGAAACACAAATCTCTCTACTCCTCACCTCACTCCTTCAGTCTCCTCTCGCATTACTAACTGACATATCAGCATGGATGTCACACCACTTCCTCAAACTCAATCTTTCTAAAACTGAGCTCATAATTTTTCCTCCAGCCCGTGCCCCCCTCCCCCCGACTTCTCTATCAAGATCAATAATACAACCATCAGTCCCTCCCCTCATGCCAGGGTACTGGGTGTAATCCTAGACTCTAACCTGTCCTTTCAGCCCCAAATCCAATCACTATCCAGATCGTGGCGACTTCACCTCCGAAACATCTCCAAAATACGCCCCTTCCTAACCATTGACACCACTAAGCAACTTATTCACCCCCTTGTTATCGCTCGCCTTGACTATTGTAGCTCCCTTCTAATTGGTCTACCTCTCCGCAAGCTATCCCCCTCTTCAGTCCATCATGAATGCTGTTGCCAGACTCATCCACCTTACCAACCGTTCAGTGTCCGCCACCCCTCTCTGCCAATCCCTACACTGGCTACCATTCAGTGTCCGCAACTCCTCTCTTCCAATCCCTCCACTGGCCTCCATTCAGTGTCCTCCACCCCTCTCTGCCATACCCTCCACTGGCTTCCATTCAGTGTCTGCCACCCCTCTCTGCCAATCCCTCCACTGGCTTCCATTCAGTGTCCGCCACCCCTCTCTGCCAATCCCTCCACTGGCTTCCATTCAGTGTCTTCCACTCCTCACTGCCAATCCCTCCACCTTTGCCGCATTTTGCGTTTTTTTTTGCATTATATTCACTGTATATAGCTGGTTGCTAAGGAGAGGACCAGCCGCCGCATCCTTAACAACCGATGAGTCATCAGCTGTCAGTTGAATGTAAAAAAAAAGATTTGCCGGCTAAAAAAAAAAATGCACAAAAAAAAATGGCGTGGGGTCTCCCCCCTCAAAACCATACTAGACCCTTATCCCAGCATGCAGCCTGGCAGTGAGTCCCCCCCCCCTGAACCATACCAGGCCACATGCCCTCAACATGGGGGGGTGGTCCCCATGCTGATAGGGACAAGGTCTTCTTCCCCACAACCCTCGCCAGCAGTTGTGGGGGTCTGCGGGCGGGGGGCTTACCAGAATCTGGAAGCCTCCTTTAACAAGAGGGCCCACAGATCCCACCCTACCTCCCAATGTGAATGAGTATAGGGTACATCGTACCCCTACCCATTTACCAAAAAAAAAAAAAAAAAGAGTAGTTTGACAAAAGACAAAAGAGTTTTAGACAAGTTCTTATTAAAAATGTCGTCTTCCTCCAGTCTTCTTCTTTCTTTGGTCTCTTCTTCCCCCGCTTCTACGGTTCTTCCTCCGGTCTCCTTCTTCTTCCTCCGGTCTTTTTTCTTCCTCCGCTTCTATGGTTCTTCCTCAGGTCTTCTTCTTTCTTCGGTCTCTTCTTCTTCACCGCTTCTTCCTCCGGTCGTCTTCTTCCCCTGCTTCTACAGTTCTTCCTCCGGTCGTCGTCTTCTTCCTCCGGTATTTTTTCTTCCTCCACTTCTATGGCTCTTCCTCCAGTCGTCTTCTACCTCAGGTCTTCTTCTTTCTCTTCTTCTTCCCCTGCTTCTTCCTCCGGTCTTCTACTTCCCCCACTTCTATGGTTCTTCCTCAGGTCTTCTTTCTCCAGTCGTCTTCTTCCCCCACTTCTTCCTCCGCTTCTACGGTTCTACCTCCGGTCGTCTTCTTCTTCCTCCAGTGTTCTTCTTCCCCCGCTTTTATGGTTCTTTCTCTGGTCTTCTTCTTCTTCTTCCTCTGGTCTTCTTCTTCTCCCGCTTCAACGGTTCTTCCTCTGGTCCTCTTCTTCCTCCGGTCATCTTCTTCCGGTCTTCTTCTTCCCTCGCCTCTACGGTTCTTACTCCGGTCTCCTTCTTCCTCCAGTCTTTTTTTCGTCCCCTGGGGGTCTATTTCTTCCCCTACTTATACGGTTCTTCCTCAGGTCTTCTTCTTCCTCCGGTCTTCTTCTTCCTCCACCGCCCCTCCTGAAAATAAAAAAAGCGATCCTCCTGTAACGCTGGGTCCTGTCGATCTGTCCGCTCTGATATCGCTCATTTCTTATATAACTATGGGGCATGGCTATCAGATGACTTCATTCGGAGTCCCCACACTCTTGTGATGCCACGGCCAAGGGCATACGGCCTGGTATGGTTCAGGAGGGGGGTGCGCTTACCTGTCCCCTCCCTTTTCTGACCTGCCGGGCTGCATGCTCGGATATGGGGCTTGTATGGATTTTGGGGGAAACCGCATGCCAATTTTTTAAAAATGTTGGCGTGGGGGTGTTCCCTCCAAATCTATACCAGACCAGAAGAGCCTGGCATGGGCCTGGCATGGACCTGGGGGGGGGGGGCACGTTGTTTTCTTTCAGAATTCTTTTTTTGCCTGCAATTTTTTTTTTTTCATTCTCGGCTGACAGCTGATGACTCATCAGTTAAGGATGCGGCGGCCGGCTTCCTGGCCCGCTTCTTAGCAACAGCTTAATACAGTGAATGTAAAAAAAAACCACAAAGGCGAAAAGCAAATCGCCGGTAAAATCACGGTAAGGACGCGGCTTAAAAATGCGGAAGACACAGCAAAAAAGCTCAAAAGCAACATGCATAGATGTGAATGGCGCCTAACAACCTAAGAACTCAGCAGCTGTGAAAATCTTGATTTTTGGGGCTTTTTTCACCTATTGATCTGGCCAGTAACATGTTCTGTGATGCTTCGATTATGCTTTTTTGAAGCTTTAATGAAGCTTGGCAAATGCCCTGTGTGTGTATTTTGATTTTCCATTTATTTTAAAGGGGTCCGATAGTACCTCCACCCTTGTTTAGCAAATCCCCTGCTCAGTAGTAACCCCCTGCTCTGCTGATCCCCTGCTCAGTAGTACCCCCCAGCTCTGCTGATCCCCTGCTCAGTAGTAGCCCCCAGCTCTGCTGATCCCCTGCTCAGTAGTAACCCCCAGCGCTGCTGATCCCCTGCTCAGTAGTAGCCCCCAGCTCTGCTGATACCCTGCTCAGTAGTAGCCCCCAGCTCTGCTGATAACACTTAGTAGTGCCCCCCAGCTCTGCTGATCCCCTGCTCAGTAGTGCCCCCAGCTCTGCTGATCCCCTGCTCAGTAGTGCTTCCAGCCCTGCTGATCCCCTGCTCAGTAGTGCTAAGCACCAAGAAAGTGACATGGAGGATCATTTTTGAATAAAACACAACGTGTGACCAGGACTATAAGGAGCTTGGATTGGCATTCAGAGTGCTTTATAACAGCGCATTCAATGCCACATTCTGTGAACGAGCCCTTACCGTAACAGTTTATTTCTTTTGGAATAAAGGTTTTGCGTGAATAAATAAAAAGCTGATCATTGTAAGCACCCCTGTCAGTGGTAAATGGTTTGTTTTATCCCTGTAACTCATACATCTGGAAAGAGAGCTTGTTCTTTTGAAAAACAACAGACTTACTGGCTGGATCACCAGATGAAAACAGAAGAAAGAACGCCTAAAAAGAAAAAGGAATGCGGCCACCACATCTAAAAATTGGTAAGCCGCAATATAATAAATGTTTGTATTTGGGTTTCATACGAATTTAATTGGAAAGACAGTGACCTTAATGCCTCCACATCACACACCTCCCCTGTGAATATGAATATCCTTAAAACAGACATTGTGCTATACATAAATTAATACATCCTGTGTGTGTTGTGTATATATATATATTAACACAGTGGGTAAAATAAGTATTGAACACGCCACCATTTTTCTAGGTAAATATATTGGTGAAGGTGATCTTGCCATGAAATGTTCATTGAAGTTCTGTGTAATAAAATGGAAGGACACAGGGAAAAAGTATTGAACACGTGAAGAAAGGGAGGTGCAAAAAGGCATGGAAAGCTAAGACAGCAGCTGAAATCTATCAGTAATTAGGAAGCAATCCCCGCCCCCTTGTCAGTACAAATTAATATCAGCCGGTTCAGTCTCACCTCATGGTATATAAAAAGGCGTCTCATTACCAAGGTGTCACACAAGAAACATCCCATGATGAAAAGCAAAGAGCTGTCTCAAGACCTTCGCAACCTTATTGTTGCAAGACACACTCATGGCTTTGGTTACAGAAGGATTTCTAAACTTTTGATTGTTCCAGTGAGCGCTGTTGGGGCCATAATCCAGAAGTGGAAAGGACATCATTTCACCATAAACCGACCACGACCAGGTGCTCCTCACAAAATTTCTAACAGAGGAGTGAGAAGAATTATCAGAAGAGTTGTACAAAAGCCAAGGACCACTTGTGGAGAGCTTCAGAAAGACCTGGAATTAGCAGGTAGACAATAAGTAATGCAGTCACCCACCATGGCCTGTATGCCACTCACCATCCAACACTCCATTGCTGAAGAAGAAGCACGGTGAAGCTCGGGTAAAGTTTGCTGCACAACATTTAGACAAGCCTGTGAAATATGGGGAGAATATCGTCTGGTCAGAGGAGACCAACATGGAACTCTTTGGGTGAGGTAATACACCCCATGTTTGGAGGTCACATGGCACATCACCCCAATAACACCCCCATACCAACAGTGAGGTTTGAAGGTGGGAACATCATGGTTGGGGCAAACTTCATATCATTGAAGGAAGGATGAATGGTGGTAAAAATCTGCTGCCTTCTACCAAGGATGATGAAGATGAAACGAGGGCGGACATCTCAGGAGGACAACGACCCCAAACACAAAGCCAAGGAGAAAGAAAATAAAGCTGCTAGAATAGCCCAGCCAATCACTGGACTTGAATCCAATAGAAAATCTATGGAAAGAACTAAAGATCGGAGTTCATAGAAGAGGTCCATGGAGCCTTCAAGGTTTGAAGACCAAAATCACACCTGAGGAACGCAGCCGACTCGTTTCTCCATACAGGAGGCGTCTTGAAGCTCTCATTACCAACAAAGGATTTTGTATTTCAGTTTGCTTTTCCCTGCATGCTTTCATTTTATTACACAGAGCTTCATTTCTGGACGGATTTGTTTTGGTGTCTTTGTATGGATTGATTGGTTGTGGGGACAATTTCTTGTCAAGATCACCTTTACCAATATATTTACCTAGAAAAATGGTGGACGCGTTCAATGCTTATTTTACCCACTGTATATACAGCTGTGCTCATAAGTTTGCATACCCTGGCAGAATTGATGATTTCTTGACCATTTTTCAGAGAATATGAATGAGGACACAAAAACTTTTCTCTCACTCATGGTTGGTGTTTGGCTGAAGTCATTTATTATCAATCAGCTGTGTTTACTCTTTTTATATCATAATGGCAACAGAAACTCCCCAAATGACCCTGATCAAAAGTTTACATACCCCAGTTCTTAAAACCGTGTATTGCCCCCCTTTATCATCAATGACAGCTTGAAGTCTTTTGTGGGATTTGTGGATGAGGCTCTTTATCTTCTCAGATGGCAAAGCCGCCCATTCCTCAGTTCCTGGAAATTCTTGGGCTGTCTTGCATGAACTGCATGTTTGAGATCTCCCCAGAGTGGCTCAATGATATTGAGGTCAGGAGACTGAGATGGCCACTCCAGAACCTTCACTTTATTCTGCTGTAGCCAATGACAGGGCGACTTGGCCTTGTGTTTTGGGTCATTGTCATGTTGGAATGTCCAAGGACGTCCCATGCGCTGCTTCCTGGCTGATGAATGCAAATGTTCCTCCAGTATTTTTTGATAACTGCATTCATCTTGCCATCAATTCTGACCAAATTCCCTGTGCCTTTGTAGCTCACACATCCCCAAAACATCAGCGGACTACCTCCGTGTTTCACAGTAGGGATGGTGAACCTTTCATCACAGGCCTTGCTGACTCCTCTCCAAATGTAGGGTTTATGGTTGTGGCCAAAAAGCTCAATTTTGGTCTCATCACTCCTCCAAATTACTTTGTGGCAGAAGGTTTGAGTCTTGTCTCTGTGCTGTTTGGCGTATTGTAAGCGGGATACTTTGTGGCATTTGTAATGGATTTCTCCTGGCGACTCGACCATGCAGCCCATCTTTCTTCAAGCGCCTCCTTATTGTGTATCTTGAAAAAGAAACACCCCATGTTTTCAGAGAGTCCTGAAGTTATTTGTGGGTTTTTCTTTGCATCCCAAACAATTTTCCTGGCAGTTGTGGCTGAAATTTTAGTTGGTCTACCTGACCGTGGTTTGGTTTCAACAGAACCCCTCATTTTCCACTTGTTGATTAGAGTTTGAACACTGCGGATTGGCATTCTCAGTTCCTTGGATATCTTTTTATATCCCTTTCCTATTTTATACAGTTCAACTACCTTTTCCCACACATCCTTTGACAATTCTTTTGCTTTCCCCATGACTCAGAATCCAGAAACGTCAGTGCAGCACTGGATGAAAGATGCAAGGGTCTGTCAGGAGTCCAGAAACTCAATGAGGTTTTATACACAAACACTAATTACAAGCAAGCAGATCACAGGTGAGGATGGTTACCTTTAATAGCCATTCAAACCCCTTTGTGTCAACTTGTGTGCATGTTATCAGGCCAAAATCACCAGGGTATGTAAACTTTTGATCAGGGTCATTTGGGTAGTTTCTGTTGTCATTATGATATAAAAAGAGTAAACACAGTTGATTGATAATAAATGGCTTCAGCCAAACACTAACCATTGGTTTTTGTGTTCTCATTCTTATTCTCTGAAAAATGGGCAAGAAATAATAAATTCTGCCAGGGTATGTAAACTTATGAGCACAACTGTATATATACATCTCATCTGATGGAATGGATATACAGTTACCTTTACAGCGGGCTTGTTGATGGCGTTGTGGCATTCTATGTGCTGACAGTGGATGGGATTCCAGGCTGGGATAATAGAAGGAAATAATCATCAATCGGATACATCGCAGAGCAGACAACGGTTACCTAACCCACCATCTACATCACCAGGCTGTGTATATACAGTATAGATATATATATATACACACACAGTATAACAGTATAGATATATATATATATACACACAGTATAACAGTATAGATATATATATATACACACAGTATAACAGTATAGATATATATATATACACACAGTATAACAGTATAGATATATATATATATATATACACACAGCATAACAGTATAGAGATATATATATATATACACACAGTATAACAGTATATATATACACACACACAGTATAACAGTATAGATATATATATATACACACAGTATAACAGTATAGATATATATATACACACACAGTATAACAGTATAGATATATATATACACACACAGTATAATAGTATAGATATATATATACACACACAGTATAACAGTATATATATATACACACACAGTATAACAGTATATATATATACACACACAGTATAACAGTATAGATATATATATATACACACAGTATAATAGTATAGATATATATATACACACACAGTATAACAGTATAGATATATATATACACACAGTATAATAGTATAGATATATATATATACACAGTATAACAGTATAGATATATATATACACACAGTATAATAGTATAGATATATATATACACACAGTATAATAGTATAGATATATATATGTACACACAGTATAACAGTATAGATATATATATATATATACACACACAGTATAACAGTATAGATATATATATATATACACACAGTATAATAGTATAGATATATATATGTACACACAGTATAACAGTATAGATATATATATATATATACACACTATAACAGTATAGATATATATATATATATATATATATATATACACAGTATAACAGTATAGATATATATATATACACACACAGTATAACAGTATAGATATATATATATATATACACACACAGTATAACAGTATAGAGATATATATATATATATATACACACACAGTATAACAGTATATATATATACACACACAGTATAACAGTATAGATATATATATATACACACAGTATAATAGTATATATATATACATAGCACTCAGTGCTGATTTATTTCTTCCTAAGAAAACAACAATAGTAGCGCAAATCTATAGAAATCTCACAACTATGTATCCATTAATGAAATCCCTTATAATTAGCGCCAATACCCACCCCACTAAAAATCTCCTTTATGTAGCGTTTGACCTCTAATCTCTATGTATTCTATATAAAAATAATGGGATCCGGGGGGGGGG
>BLSH010309405.1:56880-70803 GCA_018402905.1 Glandirana rugosa
GATTGTCAGTGGTGTATACGGGCAGTGATGGGTGATGGGTGACTGGCGGTGGTCAGTGACGGGTGACGGGTGACATGCCACGGTCACTGACGGGTGATGGGTGACAGGTGCTCTTTATGATGGCAGTCTGTTGCCAGGTACACTTTATGATGACAGGTACCCTTTATGGGGGCATATGTGGTGACTGTTAGGGTGACTGGTGCATTGGGGGGGGCAGGGGGGGATGTGTCAGTGTGCTTTTACATTACAGATCAGTAACTCACTGATCCCAGCTCTTCTCTCCTCACACTGGACTCTGTGTGAGGAGAGAAGAGCTGGTAACAGTGAGTTACCGCTCTGTTTACACTGTATGTGATCGGCTGATACCTGTGTCGGTGACAGGCAGTGTTCCCCAGGAACACGCCGCCACCGACACGCACGCTCCCGATTGCGCGCATGCGCCGTGCGAACGGCGGGCGTGCCGTTTGTGATCAGCTGTGACTTCGTCACAGCCGATCACGTGGTGAACAGCCATAACCAATGGCTGTTCACCCCTGTCGGTGAAGCGGCGTGTCCTGGGGACACGCCGACACCGACAGAGCCGGGATGCGCGCGCCCGATCGCGCGCAATCCCGGCTTAAAGGGAGGACGTCATATGACGTCCACCCGCTGGGAGAGCAGGACCGCTCCGCCGTCATTTGACGGTGGGCGGTCCTGAGGCGGTTAAACAAGCTGGGAACTGTCAAGTGACCGTGATAACTTTAAACAAATTTGTGTTAAAACACGAAAGGATTTACCCCCTACCTGATCAGAGCACTTTTTGCGATTCAGCACTGCATTGATTTAACTGATAATTGTGCGGCCGTGCAGCGTTGTACCCAAACAAACTTGACGTCTTTTTTTCCCACAATTAGAGCTTTCTTTTGGTGGTATTTAATCATCTCTGCAGTTTTTATTTTTTCCGTTATAAACAAAAAAAGAGCAATTTGGAAAAAAAAATGACTTTTTGCCATAATACTTGTCCAAAAAATATATAAAAAAAACACATTTATTCACCAGTTTAGGCCAAAATGTATTCTTCTACATATTTTTGGTAAATAAAATCGCAATATGTGTTTAATGATTGGCTTGTGCAAAAGTTATTGAGTTTACAAACAATGAGAATTGATTTATGGTGTTTTTATTATTTATTATTTTTTTACCTGTTAATGGCAGCGATCTGAGATTTTTAGCGGGACTGCAATATTGTGGAGGACAGATCGGACACTTTTGACACTTTTTTGGGACCATTGACATTTATACAGCGATCAGATCTAAAAATAGCCACTGATTACTGCGTCACAGGCAGGGAAGGGGTTAACCTGCAAGGGGCAATCAAGGGGTTAACTGTGTTCCCTAGGTGTGTTCTAACTGTGTGGGGGCTGGACTGGTAGGGGCATGACAGATCTAACTGATCCCCGATGACAGGGATCAATAGATCCCTGTCATGCAACCTGACAGAATGGGGAACCGCCGTGTTTCCTGCTCTTCTTCTGTAGTAGGCGATCACAGGTCGCCAGCAGACATCAAATCCGCCTGACCCGTGGTCACATTCACAGAGCTTGTGGCGGGCACAAGAGCGCACCAGCCGCAGTGTGTGCCCGCCTGCTAGCTGCACCTGCGTGAATCACCATTTATATACAGCGATTCGTGCTATGCTGGCACTCTGCAGCAGTAAATGTCCGCGACTGGTCGGGAACCGGTTAAATCAAAATGTCATTTATAACAAAGCGTCCATCTGCTGGCAATGTGCCGCAATCTTCATAAAGTGCAATCATAAATTCTTGATATCAATAGTGTAGATGTGCTCCCCCGCTACTGTGCCCCTAATCACCAAATCCAAGTATTTTAAACACCTTGTTATCATATATCAATGGTTCCTCAGAATTTCCTAGGAAGACAGATGGGTGTTGACTCCAGGTGGATCAGAGAATCTTTTTATTGTGGTTAATCAATGATTCCTCAATCTTCTCAGCAAGCGAGCAAGTGTCTTGAACAGGTTTACCATAAAGGAGAGGGAAAAGCATCAATAGCGTAAAACCGTTTATTTAATTTAAAATGGTATTAAAACAGTAGGTGATCAACTCACATTTTTTTAAAACATATATGCGCATAAAACAGTGTACAATGTACAATCCAATACCCACGGCTCGTGTCCTGATCGTATCATCACTGGCAGTTCCATCTAATGCATTTTGCCCCTCCCAAGAAGCATCATCAGAGGTTCTGATGCTTCCTGGGAGGGGCAAAATTTATTTTTTTGAACCGCATTTTGCTGTTTGCAGAAATGCACTACAGTCCATTTAACATGGTTTCCTATGGATGTAGTTCACATCTGTGTGTTTTGCAGCATTGCGTTTTTTTTTAAAGGGTCAGGGACTTTTTTCTCATTGCAGTTTGCTTTTTTGCATGCAATAGACTTCAATGGAGCTGCACCAGAAATGCAAGTGTTGCTTTTTTGATGCGTTTTTGATGCATTTTGCGTTTTCACACCTGTATTTGATAATCCACACCTATTCTCATCAATCCCAAACCTTCCCACGGCCCAAAAACAGAAAGTGATCCAGTGACCTGTGTCTGCTAAACAACCCCTTACTCTATAAATATAAAACCTTCCCCTATGTGCAAAAAACAGGAAGTGGTCCAGAAAGTGAGGGGGAATGGTCAAGACCGAGGTCCTTATCAATTTGGTCAGGCCCAGGACTTATCTCTATAATCCTGGTGATCCTGATTATAGGGACAAACAGAAGAAAAATGCTGCCTGGGGTGAGATTGGTGCAGAAATATTTTCACAGTGGGATTCCTTTTCCCAAAAGACCAAGGATAACAAAAGGAAGTTGCTGTTTCTATGCCTGTTTAAACTTGTGCAGCTAAAATGTATGTATTTTCTTCCCGTATGTATTGTTGAGATGTGTAATTAAGGCCTCATGCACACTGGACGTTTTTGGATGTTTTTACAGCAGCTGTTTTTGGCTTCAAATGTTTTTTCCTACAGTCAAGAAACTCTGCAGCATGTTATCCTATGTGTCCATGCACACATAGGCTGTTATCAACTGTTTTTGGCTGGAGCATTATTTGACTGTAAAAAACCCCAAGACTAGTGGGTTCTAAGAGGAATTTTTCAGCCCAAAAATGCTGATAAATGCTCAGCAGCATTTTATAATGTTTCAGATCCCATTGAAGAAAAAAAAACGCTCACAAATGCTCAAAAACGCTCACAAACGCTCACAAATGCTCACAAACCGCTCACAAACCTGTTACAAACGCTCACACTCAAAAAACACCCATCAACGTTCCCAAACGCTCAAAAAAACACTTGCAAATGCTCACAAACACTCAAAAAAGCTAAAAACTTTATTTCAGAGATGTTTAAAACTCACTGCAAAGCTACTGGCATTTTTAGAATGTTATTATAACGTACTCTGTTGGCAGAGTATTAAAATGATGAACTGAAAGCTTTTGAATTGCAGAACATGGCTTAACAGCATGAGAAACAGGAACACAAACAAATTAAGACTTAGATAAAGAAGGTACCTCCTCTGATTACATTATATCATAGAATGCATGCATATTGCACTATAACACAGTATAATGCATATATATTGTTCATAGTATCAAAAGCTACATTTATGTTTTTACAATCAAGCAGTTGCAGGCAAGGTGAAGGAGTTGCAAAGATGGCTTCAATCAACACCTGGAAAATCTCAAATCAAGTGGCTCCGGTGCAAAATCCGTCACCCCATACAGCTATGCCAGGGATTTGGGCTTCCTGAAGCCAATTCTGGAAATGAGAAAATAAGCTAGGATCATCAGTGTATCTTTGTAATCTAAGTAACAATAATAGTAGAAATAATTGTTTTCTTTTGTGATGTATAACACGGCAAGCTGCTGGGAGCCAGACCAAGAAGGGGGTGAGGAGGACCCAGAGGAAGGAGCATCTGGCCTTGAGGCCCCAGCACCTGTTTCTGAACCTCCTCAGGCCAACAAGGAAAATGTGGAGGAGTTGGATGAAGACCAGAGGGGTTCTGCTGGATCTGTTTCATCTTTCCCAGCCACCTCATCTAGGAGGGGAGGTGCCTCAAAGAAAAAGAGCCTAAGCAGAGTGACCGTTTATTTGATCTATTCACTCAGATCAATGAATCTACAAAAACCAAACTAACATACACCCAGCAGTTTGCGAGCACATTGGTACCAATATTTGACCAAGTGCCTCCCGAGCTGCAAGTTGACATGCAGATTGCTGTCCTGCAATGTGCCGTTCATTTATAGGGCCTGCCCAACCTGCCCCACCAATGACACATTATGCCCCCCTGGCTAACCAGGGCAATTTCAGGCCCAGACAATGGGATCTTATGCCCCCCCGGCCAACCAGGAAAATTTCAGGCCATGCACACCCAATGGTGCATAATGTCCCTTACCCCCACCAATGGGCTCCTTTACATTACTTCTGCTGCCTCCCCCAAATGGAACCAACCCCAGGTCCCCTTACTTCCACCTTTGGCCACCCTGAGTCCCAGTTTGGCCTGACAAAGGGATCATGGCCCACAGTTATGCCCCGCCACCATCATCCCCGCGAGTATGTTAAGTTTTGAGATGTGGCTACTCCTTGACGTGCCCCTCTTCCAGAATCCTCACAGGAGGAATTTAGCTTTCAGCGTTTGTGTTTTTGTTTTGTTATGTGTTGTTTTTTTTTTTTTGTTTTTGTTTTTTATGATTCTAATCCACAAGTTTGTGGATGTTCTAACTTTTGGGCTGAAATTCTAATTTAGTCTACTTTTTTGGAAAAGGAAACTTAAATTTTTTGTTATCCTAATATAAATAGGAGACAAGGTCTGGCTTTCCACCAGGAACATCAAACTCCGGGCTCCTTCTTTAAAATTTGCACCAAGATTCATTGGTCCGTATTTGACAATTTATATGGTTAACCCGGTTTGCTTTAAACTTCAGGTCCCCAAAAGCCTCAGGATATCTCACCTGTGATCTGTGTGCTTGAAATTAGTGTGTGTGTATAAAAGGTCAATGAGTTTCTGGACTCCTGACAGACCCTTGCATCCATCATCCAGTGCTGCACTGACGTTTCTGGATTCATGGGGAAAGCAAAAGAATTATCAAAGGATCTGTGGGAAAAAGTAGTTGAACTGTATAAAACAGGAAAGGGATATAAAAAGATATCCAAGGAATTGAGAATGCCAATCAGCAGCTTTCAAACTCTAATCAAGAAGTGTAAAATGAGTGGTTCTGTTGAAACCAAACCACGGTCAGGTAGACCAACTAAAATTTCAGCCACAACTGCCAGGAAAATTGTTTGGGATGCAAAGAAAAACCCACAAATAAGAAAGCCATTACTACACAAATGCCACAAAGTATCCCCCTTACAATACGCCAAACAACACAGAGACAAGCCTAAAACCTTCTGGCACAAAGTCTTTTGGAGTGATGAGACCAAAATTGAGCTTTTTGGCCACAACCATAAACGCTTCATTTGGAGAGGAGTCAACAAGGCCTATGATGAAAGGTACACCATTCCTACTTTGAAACACAGAGGTGGATCTCTGCTGTTTTGGGGATGTGTGAGCTACAAAGACACAGGAAATTTGGTCAAAATTGATGGCAAGATGAATTTAGTTATCAAAAAATAGTGGAGGAACATTTGCATTCATCATCCAGGAAGCTGAGAATGGGACGTGCTTGGACATTCCACCATGACAATGATCCAAAACACAAGGCCAAGTCGACCTGTCATTGGCTACAGCAGAATAAAGTGAAGGTTCTGGAGTGGCCATCTCAGTCTCCTGACCTCAATATCATTGAGCCACTCTGGGGAAATCTCAAACGTACAGTTCATGCAAGACAAACCAAGAATTTCCAGGAACGGGAGGCTTTTTGCCAAGAGGAATGGACAGCTTTACCATCTGAGAAGATAAAGAGCCTCATCCACAAATACAAAGACTTCAAGCTGTCATTGATGTTAAAGGTGGCAATACATGTTATTAAGAACTGGATTATGTAAACTTTTGATCAGGGTCATTTGGGTAGTTTCTGTTGTCATTATGATTTAAAAAGAGTAAACACAATGGACTGATAATAAATGGCTTAGACCAAACACTAACCGTGAGTGAAAGAAAAGTTTTTGTGTTATCATTCATATTCTCTGAAAAATGGGCAAGAAATCATAAGTTACCAGGATATGTAAACTTCTGAGCACAACTGTATAATATACACTGAATGCAGGTTATTATGTATATATATATATATATATATATACACACACACACACACACACACAGAGTATCTCACAAAAGTGAGTACACCCCTCACATTTTTGTAAATATTTTATTATATCTTTTCCTGTGACCAAATTGGGCCCAATTAGCCATTTTCCCTCCTGGCGTCATGTGACTTATTAGTGTTACAAGATCTCAGGTGTGAATGGGGATCAGGTGTGTTAAATTTGGTGTTATTGCTCTCATTCTCTCATACCAGTCACTGGAGGTTCAACATGGCACCTCATGGCAAAGAACTCTCTGAGGATCTGAAAAAAAAAGATGTGTTGTTCTAAATAAAGATGGCCTAAGCTATAAGAAGATTGCTAAGGCCCTGAAACTAAGCTGCAGCATGGTGGCAAAGACCATACAGCGGTTTAACAGGACAGGTTCCACTCAGAACAGGCCTCGACCATGGTCGACCAAAGAAGTTGAGTGCACGTGCTCAGCGTCATATCCAGAGGTTGTCTTTGGGAAATAGACGTATGAGTGCTGCCAGCATTGCTTCAGAGGTTGAAGGAGTAGGGGATCAGCCTGTCAGTGCTCAGACCAAACGCCGCACATTGCATGAAATTGGTCTGCTTGGCTGTCGTGCAGAAGGAAGCCTCTTCTAAAGATGATGCACAAGAGAGCCAGACAGTTTGCTGAAGACAAGCAGACTAAGGACATGGATTATTGGAACCATGTACTGTGGTCTGATGAGACCAAGATAATGCTATTTGGTTCAGATGGTGTTAAGCGTGTGTGGCGGCAACCAGGTGAGGAGTACAAAGACAAGTGCGTCCTGCCTACAGTCAAGCATGGTGGTGGGAGTGCCATGGTCTGGGGCTGCATGACTGCTGCCGGCACTGGGGAGCTACAGTTCATTGAGGGAATCATGAATGCCAACATGTACTGTGACATACTGAAGCAGAGGATGATCTCCTCCCTTCGGAGACTGGGCCGCAGGGCAGTATTCCAGAATGATAATGACCCCAAGCACACCTTCAAGATGACCATTGCCTGGCTAAAAATCTGAGGGTAAAGGTCACTGCGCTGCTTGACTCTGGTAGTGTTGTAACATTGGTAAAAAGCAACTGTGTAAATCCTGCAAGGTTACACCCTAGCACTGTCGGGGTCATTTGCATCCATGGGGACATTTGTGACTACCAGACAATGGTGGTAGAGATTGACACCCTTTCGGGCAGTGTGACCCATTCAGTGGGGGTGGTACCTTCCCTGCTTAATGAAGCCCTAGTGGGGAGGGATTTTTCCCATTTTTGGAGGTTATGGGAAGGCACAGAGAGTCTGGAGGATAGAGCTCCCCCTGCTGAGAAAGCACGGGAGCTCTCACCAGACCCTTTTTGTCAAATGGAAGAAGAGACTGGTGGCAAGACCGAGGAAGAAGGATACCCTCTTCCTTTTCCTGTAATGGGTGGGGAGCCGGAGAAGCTGAAAGATAGCTCCCAGCTGGTGGCTAATGACCCAGAAAATGTCTATGACTCTGACCGTGAGGATGGACAGAAGGTAGTACCTGACTTGGAGGTCCGTAGAGAGGACTTCTGTACAGAACAACTACATAATTTCACTCTCATTAGAGCCAGAGAAAACGTTAAGGTGATAGATGGGAAACCCATGGAACCCAATTGGGGGGCGTCTTTTCCCTACATTGCTCTGAAGAACCATTTGTTGTATCAGGTGGTGAAACACCGGAAGGAGGAGGTAGAGCAACTAGTGGTTCCCAAGCCCTACCGCAGGATGGTGTTAGACTTAGCCCATGGGCATATAATGGGGGACATCTGGGTGTAGAGAAGACCAGGGAGAGAATAACCCAGAGGTTCTTCTGGCCCAGGTTGCATGCAGATGTCAAAGAGTATTGTGAATCCTGCTATGAGTGTCAACTCTCTGTGCCCTCACCCCATTTTCGTCGTCCACTTGTCCTACTGCCCATAAATGAAGTGCCATTCGAGAAAATTGGCATGGATCTCGTGGTACCAGTAGTAAAGTCTGCTCGGGGACACTGGCACATCCTGGTAATACTAGATTAGGAGACCCACTATCCTGAAGCCATACCCTTGCGGAACACCTTCGCTAAGACTATCGCCAGGAAGCTGGTCCAGGTGTTTAGTCGGGTGGGGATCCCTAAAGAGGTCTTAACCGATCAGGGAATCCTGTTTATTTTTGTCCTGCGTATTCTCCCATCTCCGTACCTCGGTCTACCACCCCCAAACAGATAGACTTGTGGAGAGGTTTAATAAAACGTTCAAATGCGAGATATGTTGCCATACAAGAGGTTCCACAGGCGTCTAGGGGGTATTTCCCATTTGAACTCTTGTATGGTAGACATCCCCGGGGACTGTTAGGCTCCATTTACACGGGACGCTATTTCAAGCTCCCTTGAATGATTTTTTTTGACAGCTAGAAGCCGGCATCTAAAACGGCCATTTTGCCGCGTTTTGCATGCCATTTTTTTTTTAAATGGAGACGGCTGTAAACGAAACGGTCCTAGTCGCTAGTTACCGCATTTGGGCACGTTTAGTGGCGTTTACAAGCTGTTTGCTCTGAACTGGCGCCTGAACCCATTTGTTTGCATTCCAAAAAAGGCCTTTAAACTCAACTGCCTGGAACCTACCTTAAACAACCCTGTAGAAATGTACTGGAAAGTTCAGGGGTAGCTGAAAAAAATGCCCAAATGCCTCTAAACGTCCGTTTACCAGCAGGAGTGTAAATGAGGCCTTAGATGATGCCAAAGAAACGTGGGAAGGAGAGGTCACCCCTCATAGGAGCATCATCGATCTTATCTCCTTGATGCAGGATCGAATCGCAGCAGTCCTGCCCCTGGTACAAGAACATATGGAGCGAGCCCAGGAGGCTCAAAGGTTTATAAACGGGGTGCTAAGACCCGAACTTTCAACCCCCGGGTATAGAGTACTGGTGCTGGTCCCAACGGTTGAAAGTAAATTTCTTGCAAAATGGCAGGGTCCCTTTGAGATTAAGACAGAGAGGCTTTGTTGGCCGTACCCCCTACTCAAAAAAATAGGGTACCAGTGACTCCGGATGTTCCCCTGATGGAAACCTTGTCACTAGCCCAACAACAGGACGTCAAAGAGTTTGTGAACAAAAATAAAGACTTTTTCTCCCCTTTGCCCGGACTTACCACAGTGATTCAACATGACATAATCACAGAGCCAGGTGTTCGAGTAAATGTGAATCCTTATAGAATACCTGAGGCTAGGTGCAAGGCAGTGGCAAAGGAGATACAGAACATGTTAGAGTTGGATGTGATAGAGGAGTCCCACAGTGACTGGTTGAGCCCCATAGCGCTGGTCCCAAAAACCGATTGCACTATCCGGTTCTGTAATGACTTTAGAAGACTGAATAGCTTGTCCAAGTTTGATGTGTACCCGATGCCTCGGGTCGATGAACTTGTGGATGATTTGGGCGGGGCCTGGTACATATCAACCCTGGACTTAACTAAGGGCCACTGCCAGATACCCCTAACAGAGTCAGCCAAGGAGAAACAGCCCTTTCTACTCCTGAGAGCTCCTTTCAGTATAAACGAATGCCATTTGGTCTGCATGGGGCTCCTGCATCATTCCAGAGGATGATGGATAAAACATTGAGGCCACCCCACCTCTATGCAGCCACCTACTTGGATGATGTGGTCATCCACAGTCCTGATTGGGAATCAGCCTCCGCTCTCCATGTTCACACACTACACGGGCCGATGTTCAAGCGGCCTTATATAGTGAGGGGTGTGGATGGAGGCCCCTGAGACATGATTGGCCAAAGGCACCCTACCTTCTATCCATTCATGGCTCTCTCAGCAGAGCGCTCTGGGATTGGTCAAAGCATGCAGGTCCTGTGCATGTTTTGGCCAATCAGCGGGCTGCATTTTGCACTGTCTAGCAATGCATTATGGGGTGCGCGAATTTGGCGCAAACGCTCCATAATGTTCTGAATTCGGTGAACGGCCAAACAGCCAATGTTTAAGTCGAACTTACATTTGACTCAAACAGCTCATCCCTAGTATAGAACATATCGCAGCAATATTGACATTTCTTAAGGAAAAAAGGTAATTTCAACCTGTGTATTGCCGACTCCCGGAAATACAGATAAAAAAAAGAAAAAAACAGCATGGGGTCCCCCCAAAATCCATAACAGACCCAAAGTCTAATCTATTCCCACTAACCCTAACCCTAATCTATTCCCACTAACCCTAATCTTTCTTGCTAACCCTAACCCTAATTTATTCCCGCTAACCCTAATCCTAATCTATTCCTGCTAACCCTGACCTTTCTTGCTAGCCCTAACCCTAATCTATTCCCGCTAACCCTAACCCTAATCTATTCCCGCTAACCCTAACCCTAATCTTTCTTGCTAACCCTAACCCTAACCTTTTTTGCTAACCCTAACCCTAATCTATTCCCACTAACCCTAACCTTAACCATGTCAATCTCTGGGGACATTCCAAACCTACTCTTACCTCAATGTGACTAATAGCCTTGCAGACGGCGAAACATAGTTCCCAAAGAAAATGTTCTGTAATACATTCTTGATGCTGAGTAAGCATTACTACAAATCAGGCTCAATTTAGACCACACATTTTATTTGAGATGCATACTTTTGGAAGTGTGTGGGAAACAAGATGCACATAACATTGGCATATAAACAGTCACAAACAAAAACACCATAATTTAAAAATGACTTGTACATACAGAAAACTAAGAAGAACTGACTGCTTGGTCAAGCTTTAGGATACAGCTTCAAGCTGTCATGGCACCTGACCTGCTGGCGACATAAAATATGATGTAAAGGCATCTCAAATAGGGGCACCATTCCTGCTGCCACGTGTTGCTGTCAGTTCTGCTCTTGGCATGCTAGTGTGGCCAAGTGTGTCTTCAAAATTAAAGCCACCACGTTCCCTAATTAAATTATGTAGGGCACATGCTGCTTTGACAGCATTGATTGCATGCTGAATTTTCAGATGTATTGGTGTATGTAGCAAATGCCATTTGTTGACAACGATGCCAAATAAACATTCAACCGCCCTCCTGGCCCTAGCGAGGCGATAATTAAATAAATAATAAAATAAATATATTAACTTAAAATTTTCTCTGTGTTTAACGAGTGGTTGGAAAATGGCTTAAGAAGGTTTTCACGGAGTGCAAAGGCTTCATCACCCACAAAAACATAGGGCAAAGCAGGGCCCCTTGTCTCCGGAAGTGGATTGCTGTCTGGTAGATCCAGTCTGTTTTGTTGCAGCAGCTGGCCAAATGAGGAGTGGGAGCACATACTAGAATCTGAGCTGCTGTCATAGAACCCTATATCGGTGTAAAGGAACCAATAGTTTGCATCGGCAACAGTAAATAACACAAAAGAGAAATTTTTTTATAATTATAAAAACTGCTGCCACTTGAAACAAGCTTAACAATACGACTGTGTTTCCCATCCACAGCACCCACATAATTTGGGAAGTTACAGCGCTGGCAGAACACATCCGCAATGTTTGTCCATTCTCCGTAAGTTGGTTGCCTAAAGACCACATCTTTCAAGACATCCCAAATGATTGAGAAGGTGTTCCGGACTATATAGCTAGCAGTGGAATTACCAACCATGAATTAAAAATGTCGACTTGACAGTTGCAAGGTTTCTGAAAGGGGAAAAGTTAGAAAATAATTAAGGACCCCTCATATGTCATGTTTTTTCACTGTACCCAAAAAAGGAAAACTGCCGAAACACATTGAGCAACATTTAAGAACTCAAGAAAAGAAGGATCTTTAATCACAGAGACACAACTTGCTGGGCCCAAAGCAGCATCGTTAAACAGAGGGTGGGCAAAGATAGGAGTCCAGAGATCGGGGGGGGGGGGCAGATCAAGTGAAAATTCAGGAACTGAATTGGTATAGTCTGAAGGAAGTAAGGCAAACAAAAACCCAACAAAGGGGTGCCATATTAGCAAAAACATACATTTACTTTAAAGTTAGTATTAGGTGTTCAGCTGGGTTAATACTGGCCCTGAAGAAGGTGTCCTGGCATTGCAGCTTGCTGCTCAATAAGCCTAATGATTCATCAAAACTGTGTGGGAACAAAAAAAAATAAAATCTGAGAGAACCAACAACACATTGTGACTTCTGCAAACACTTGCAAAGTGACTATTTTAAAGGGGACTGTACTTGAGCTGTTTGGAGTAGGGTTAAGGTAACAGATAAAGTTATAGTTAGGGGTAGGATTACAGGTTGGAAAATGTGTGTACTCACCTTTTAACAGACATTGTGGTGTACTAAAAAAAAAAGGTATCCTCATGGGCTTGGAGGTCATTGAAGATAAGCCAGAATTGACCCCTCTGTACTCTTAGCAATTAAAGGATGAACCCAATATCTTCTCTTCCTCCTCTCCTCCCCAGCCTTCTCTTCGAGCAATACTGCAGCAGTAACGGTGGCTGCAGCAAGAAATATTAACTAACTAGCCATCTTAGTTAATGCCAGTCACACACAAAAACAGAAAGCTGGAAGTGCACAATCAAGCTGACATTTTGGAATATCAAGGCAGTGATATTTTCCAATTGGTTCTCAAAAACCACCAAATTGCAAAACGCATTAAAAAAAAGCAAAAAAATCTGCATCAAAAAAGCAGGATAAAAAATGCAAAACGCACCACAAAGAACGACAGTTAGAAACAGAAAGTGCAGCCGCATAGGTGTGAACCTAGACTTAGACCATGTTCCTGAGACCGGATGAAATTCTAAATGAGAAGTGGACAGTTCTCTTCTCACTTTTGAATAAAGTACATCTTCACAGCATGCCAATTCTTCAACAACCGATCCAAAGCTGTGAATAATGATAGCCATCGTGTTGGTACAAGTTGTAAAAGTTTATGATATTCTATATCAAGGAATTCAAAGCATGACTTCAGTTCTTTAACATGCTTAGCACTGCAGGAAAACTCATTGTAGACTTTAATTACGAACGCTACCACATCATACATCAACCTTTTACAGCCTTGTTTTGCAGCGTTATGCAACAGATAGCAGTTGCTACCTGCAGCTAAAAGGTAAGAATTTTCCAACCTTAAGTTGCTATAGACGGAATGATAGATACCATAGTTGACAGATGCATTATCTGCACCATAAGAAATTACTTGCTTAAGGTTTAGATCAAATGAGCTTAGAACCTGCCGTATATGGCCAGACATTGCATCAGATGTTTCATTAGCATTCTCATAGAAATCCAGAATTTTCTTCTAAACTCCTTTATCCTTGGTGAAATCGGTTACTGCAAGTGGAAAATATCTTGAGTTGCCTTTGTTTGAAGCATCAAATGAAATCGAAAAAGGTTTTCCACCTTGAATCTGCTTTACTATAGCTTCAATTGAAGAAGGGGATCAAACATTTTGGACAAGAGCTTCACATTTTGTTCTTCCACAGTGCATTTTCCTGGCAATCTGAGACTCTGGGAAAACTTTAGAATAAAGTTTATTCTCACAGTCCTAAAACAGACATAATAATATATATATACAAATAAAAGGCAAGTATATGTTATAGCGTAATCTAAAGATTAATTATGGATCATAATACCTTTATGTTCTGAGTAAATACTTCATAATGTTACTATTAAAGGGGCACAAACATACCTCATAATGTTACAATTATGGGGGGGGGGGG
>BLSH010309406.1:92760-111625 GCA_018402905.1 Glandirana rugosa
TGCCGCCGTCACACCGTGACAGAGCGTTTAGCGCATATATTCGCCGCTAGGTGCACACGCGTCAATCGCCCGCCCTCGCACGGCGGCCACCACGCGAGAGTACGGGCCGCGTGACTGAAAAGTGAAGGGAAGCAGGGAATGCGTGACTCTACCCCCTCATTACAGACTGCTGTTTAGTGCCAGCTCAGCACAGCTCAAATTTTCAATGCTGTGTGATGTCCTTCATGCTGCGCTCCTTCACATTATGAGCACAACATAAAGGAGGTACCAGCACGGATTTTAGACAGGGAATGGGGAGGGGGGACCAAAATGCACCTTTGCCTGTGTAGACAAAAATCCTTGCACCGGCCCTGTTCACGGCTCACCAGCGAACATCGAGTCCACCCGAGCCGCGGGCACACACCTGCAGAGTGCGCCGGGCATGAGAGCGCACCACCGGCGGCACGCTCCCGCCCGCTAACTGCGCACACGTGGATCGCCGCTTATATACGCGATTTGCGAGACAGTGCCACACTGCCGCCGTATATATACAGTAGGTGGTCGGGAACCGGTTAAAGACAACAGGGGATGCATACCTGATGTCATTTGCAGTTTCAATCTTTTATATATTGGTCATTCAACTATTCTATTTCATGACTTGCTTGCCTGTATATCACATACTATAAAGAAAACTGAGTACATTTTTCATGACAAAGACCTGTAAGAGCTTAGGAATTTGGCAAGTTTATCTAATTCATTTTGGATTTTAGGCTGAGGGGGAGGCCATTACTGAAGATTAATATATAACTTTAACATTAATTATGTCTTGTGAGCCGCTTTTTAATATAAAACTTGATTTTGTTACAACATTATTAAAGTGCTGATTTCAGCATGATCTCATGAAACTGAATCATGGTTCATTTTGTGAAATTATTTTTGTCATCCAGTCAAGATTTCAGACTGAGGTCATTGCAATTCTTTTTTCATCTTGGCTACTGTAAATGTAGTGACACAATGTGTGTGGTTCTTAATTTCAGCACCTGGTGCTAAGAAATAATGTTTTGCTTTTTTTATTTGTTAAAAAAAACATATAATTACATTGGAAGTCTAAGCAAATATATGTTTAATATGTAACAATTCTTACCCCCAACCAATATATCTTATTGTTTTCTGGAGTCAGAAAGTTCTACCCCCACAGGAGACTCTTCATAGATCGGGTTCTCTGTTCTTCTGCCTCGACTCACAACCTCAGCCCCACTGACACACCAGGTTAAGCAAATGGATACTGCACTGCTACTGGGAGTACAAATACAAATACTCTGCACACGACTAAGGTTCAGTATCAAAAAAGCTAACATCAGACTGGTTAGTGGTAAATGAACCCAATACATTATCACAGGTAGCAGTAAATAGCAGTATGCACATAAATAAGTAAAGAATTAGGTCAATCACAGTTCATTAGACAATATGTTCACTAGGCTATAGCAGCACAGAATGGTGTTCTGTGCAGTTAAATGAAAATAAACCTGTAATAAGCAATGGCAATAGAAAACAGTAACAGCAATGATAATCAATACTAAGATAACTCCTCTGTAAACAGTAGGCTATAACCTCTTTGGTGTGCACTCCCTATGAATGGCAGTATCACGTACCTGGTGATGGAGTCTTGCTTATTCAGGGGTAACCTCTCTTGCAGCCCTGGTGCGAGAGTCCCTGGTAGTGCAGACAGGGAGCTCAGGAGCACAGGGGGGCACGAGGGCTGGACAAGTCTCTGGTGGCTGGTAGGTGTCCACTGGCGCTTGAGCAGGCAGAAGAGTAGTAAGGCAGTCGGGGTCGGTAACTGGAGGGCGGTGCAGTACAGAAGGATCAGGCAAACCGATGGTCGGGTACAGGCTGGGTCGGCAATGTGCAGGCGGCTAGGTACAGGGAGCAGGCAGAAGAGTGGTCGTGGAAGCTGGGGTCAGTGCAGGCAGAGTTCAGAGCAGGGTCAAGACAGGCTGGTTCACAGGAACAGGTATCGGGCAATCAGAAATCAAGGAACTTCGCACAAACGCTGTAGAACAGAGAGCACTTGCTGCCTGGTGCTGTCCTGCTTAAATGGCCGCTATTGGCGCGAATGCGCACGGGAAGCCGGAAACGGCCAGAAAGTCAATTTTCCTAACGTTGCCCCCCCCAAGGGGCAGCTTCCGGATGCCCAGCCGGGCAAGCTTAGCAGGGATGTTCTCCTTGAAAGATCGGATGAGTTCATCCGCATGAATGTTATCTGCAGGCTCCCAGGAGTTTTCTTCTGGGCCGTAGCCCTTCCACTTCACTAAGTACTGGACGTTGTTACCCCTCTTCCGGCAATCCAGGATGGCTTCCAGTTCAAATTCCTCTTCGCCGTCCACCAGGATTGGGCCTGGTGGGCTAGTCTTCCACCGGGGGAAAGGGGTTTGGGGTCATGGTTTTTAGCAGTGACACGTGGAACACTAGGTGAACATGCAAAGAAGAGGGGAGCTCCAGCTCATAGGCCACCCTGTTAATCTTCCTTTTCACAGGAAAGGGGCCAATAAACCTGGGGCCTCAATTTCCTGGAGGGGCAGGCTAATCTTTGGTTCTTCGTGGCCAGCCAGCCTTTTTCCCAGGGCCTTAAGTCCAACTCTCCCCATCTCCCTTTGTCGAACACCTCTTTGTTATGTTCCTGGGTCCGGGCCATGGTCTCCTGGAGGAGTTTGCAGTGTTCTTCCCAGAATTTGGTCATCTCTTGTACTGCAGGTACTGCACTTTCAAGGCCGAGGTCAGATGGAAGCCATAATTGGCCAGGAATGGAGACTGGTTTGTGGCTGAATGGATGGTGTTATTGAAGGCAAACTCCGCCAGGGGCAGCAGAGAGACCCAGTCGTCTTGTGAGAATGACGAGAAGCAGCGGAAATATTGCACGAGCGTTTGATTGGTCCTCTTTGTCTACCCATTTGTCTGCAGGTGATATGCCAAGGAATACGCCAGTTCAATATCAAGTGTGGAACACAGGGCTTTCCAAAACCAGGAGGTAAACTGCACTCCGTGGTTGGAAACGATGCTGGTTGGAAGTCCATGGAGCCTCACCATCTCCTGGATAAATATCTCGGCCGTTTCAGCGGCTGATGGGGTTCCCTTCATGGGCAGGAAGTGGGCCATCTTCGTTAGCCGGTCCACTACCACGAAGATTGTGGAGTAACCTTGAGACAGTGGCAGCTCAACAATAAAGTCCATCGAGATCATGGACCAGGCCCTCTTGGGCACCAGAAGTGGCTTTAGTAGGCCCCAAGCCTTGGTCTTACTGCTCTTGTTCTGGGCACAGATAGGGCATGAGCTGACATATCTCCTACAGTCTTCGGCTGCCCGTGGCCACCAGAATGATTACAGCAGCAATTCCGTGGTTTTGCGAGCACCGAAGTGTCCCAACAATTTATGATCATAACAGGATGCCAAGACCAATAGCCGCTGGTCCTCTGGAACAAAGAGCCTATTGCCATGCCACAGTAGGCCGTCTCTGGTTAGGAGGTTGGGCTCTGCCGGCCTGGGGGTCCTGGCTAAGGACTGTCTGATTCGGGACAACAGGTCCCCTTGGGTTAACAGGAAATTTCGGGGGTGCAGGACTGTATCAGGGGCCGCAGGCTCACCGGGTTTACAGAACATCCTTGATAGGGCGTGGGGCTTGACGTTCTTCGACCCCGGCCTGTATGTTATGTGGAAGAGGAAGCGTCAGAAGAAGAGTGCCCATCGGGCTTGGCGAGGTCTCTTGGCTGCTCGGGGGTAGTCTAAATTTTTGTGATCCGTGAAGATCAAGATGGGGTGCCTGGCTCCCTCTAACAGCGCCACTCTTCCAAGGCTGTTTTAATTGCCAGAAGCTCCCTATCTCCCACGTCATAATTCCTTTCTGGGGTGGTCAGCTTGCGGGAGAAGAACGCCACAGGATGTAGGGCAGCCTTAGCTCCATGCCTTTGCGATAGCACTGCCCCCACGGCGAGGCATCTAACTTCAGGACAAATGGCAAGGCAGGGTCAGGGTGCCTGAGAATGGGTGCAGATGTAAAGAGTCTCTTAAGAGCCACAAAGGCTTCCTGGGCTTCTTTAGTCCACACAAATCGTGTGTTCAGCTTGGTCAGCTGGGTGGTTGGGGCAATAATGGCTGAGAACCCCTTTATAAACTTTCTGTAAAAATTGGCAAAGCCAATGAACTGATGTACTCCCTTCTTGTCCGTAGGGTCTGTCCAGTCTAGGATAGCCGTGACCTTCTGTGGGTCCATGGTGATGCCAGTGATGGAGATAATAAGCCCCAGGAAGGGGATACTTGAACGTTCAAAGTCACATTTCTCCACCTTGGCATAAAGCCCATGTTGTCGAAGGCGGCTCAGGACGCTCGCCACATGCCTGCGGTGTTCTTCCAAGGTAGGGGAGAAGATTAATATGTCGTCTAAGTAGACGATGACAAACTGATCCGGATAGTCTTTAAACACATCATTTACAAAGTGTTGAAATGTGGATGGGGCGTTGCAGAGCCCAAAGGGCATTACTAAGTACTCAAAATGTTTGAACCGTGTTCGGAAGGCGGTCTTCCATTCATCATCCTCACGGATGTGGACTAGATTATATGCTCCGCGGAGGTCCAGTTTGTTGAACACTCTTGCCGCCCCTAGCCTCTGGAAGAGCTCTGGAACCAGGGGGAGAGGATAGCGTTTTTTCATCGTTATTTTATTCAGCTCTCGGTAGTCTATACAAGGTCTCAGCGTGTGATCCTTCTTTTCTACGAAGAATATTCCCGGTCCTGCGGGAGACGTGGAGGGTTGGATGAACCTCTTCTGCAGGTTCTCATCTATATAGGCCTTGAGGGCCACCAGTTCCAGTTCCGTTAAGGGGAAAATCCTTCCGAAGGGGATTTTGGCTCCAGGAAGGAGCTTGATAGGGCAATCACAGGCCCTGTGGGCCGGCAACTGTTCAGCCCCCTTCTTGCTGAACACGTCTAAGTAGCTGTGCTACACTGGGGGCACCATCTGACGGGCATCAAGGTCGGGGTCTGTGTCCAGACTGAGTAGAGTAGGGACCAATTCCTTAGTCTCCGGGAAGCAATGCTGGTGACAATAAGGGGACTGGTACTTGGTTTCACCTGTTGCCCAGTTAATGCTGGGGCTGTGGGCCTGCAGCCAGGGTATACTCAGGATGATAGGGAACAGGGGGGATGCAATAACGTCCAGGCAGAGGAACTCCTGGTGACCATTGCGGGGTTTTAGTAGGCAGAGGAAAGGTTTCGTGGGTGACCACACCAGATTTGATGTTGGTGCCATCAGCCAGGTGTACGACCATTCCATGAGACTTTGGTCGTAGAGGGATCTGATGCTGGACCACAAAGGACCAGTCAATGAACCCACTGCAAGCGCCCGAGTCGATGATGGCAGCAGTCTGGATAGTTTTGTCAGGGAGCTGAAGGGAGAGCGGAGGAGTCAGGTGGGATGAAGTACTTGATGAGGCTGGTATGTTGCCATTCACTGGTGGTGGGCTTTTACCAAGCTTTACCAAGCTTTTACCAAGCTTGGCTGGGCAAGACCCTACCACATGTCCCGGTTCTCCACAGTAAAGGCATAGGTGGTTGTTCTGGCGGTGTTGCCGTTCTTCCAGAGTGAGGGGAGGACGGAGCATGCCCGGTTTCCTGGGTTCAGGTTGTGCTGTGGCTACTGTAGCGACCATGGGAGCCCGGGGTTGCCTCCAGGCAAGTCGTGGAGGCCTGGCAGACCTCTCAGCTCCCTGTTCTCTGAGACGCCTGTCGATCTGGATAGAGTGATCGATTAATTTGTCGAGGGTCTGGGGTACCCCAACATGAGCCAGTTCATCCTTTTAGAGGGTCAGAGAGGCCTAAGCAGAATTCGTGACGGAGCACAGCATCATTCCACTCCATGACAGCACTCCAGCGCCTGAACGCAGTCACATAGTCTTCCGCCATGCGGCGGCCCTGCTGGAGTGTGTGAAGCGCAGCATCTGCTGTGGCGGCCTGATGCGGGTCCTCATAGAGGCGGGCCATAGCTTTGAAGAGCGCGGTCAGGTAAGAGACTTCCGGGGCCCTCTGTTCCAGCAGGCGGTGTGCCCAAGACTGAGGTTCTCCTAGCAACAGGGAGATCACTAGACCCACCTTTGTGGTCTCCAAAGAGTAGGTGCTGGGTTTGAGGGAGAAAGAGAGTTCACAGGAGACATGGAAGGCTCGGAACTTGGTGCGGTCGCCTGAGAACCATTCCGGTAGGGGCACTTGAGGTTCAGAGGGCATAGTCACTGTAGTGCAGGCTGCAGATTGACCAGCGTTGAGCTCTTGGAGCCGTCCCTCTAGCCGGTGGTAGTCCTCCTGCAGGGACTATATGGTTTGGGTCAGACCGGCCAGGTGAGAGCAAAGTTCATTCACAGGAGAGGCCCCCTGCTCAGGCATGGCTGTCTGTTACTGTCACGTACCTGGTGATGGAGTCTGGCTTATGCAGGGGTAACCTCTCTTGCGGCCCTGGTTCGAGAGTCCCTGGTAGTGCAGACAGGGAGCTCAGGAGGAGCACAGGGGGGCACGAGGGCTGGACAAGTCTCTGGTGGCTGGTAGGTGTCCACTGGGGCTCATGCAGGCAGAAGAGTAGTAAGGCAGCCCGTGTCGGTAACTGGCAGGCGGTGCAGTACAGAAGGATTAGGCAAACGGATGGTCGGGTACAGGCTGGGTCAGCAATGTGCAGGCGGCTAGGCACAGGGAGCAGGCAGAAGAGTGGTTGTGGAAGCCGGGGTCGGTGCAGGCAGAGTTCAGAGCAGGGTCAAGACAGGCCGGGTCACAGGAACAGGTATCGGGCAATCAGAAAGCAAGGAACTTCACACAAACGCTGTAGAACGGACAGCACTTGCTTCCTGGTGCTGTCCTGCTTAAATGGCCGCTATTGGCGCCATTAGCGATCATGCAGGAAGCCGGAAACGGCCAGAAAGTCAATTTTCCTAACAGGCAGTAATGAAATTTAAAACTCCCTACCTCTTACTATGAACAATAGGCAAAGTTCTTGTACAGCAGCAATCTAAATGAGCAGTCTTTAAGCCAAGTTATTCAGCCGACTAGTGCTGGGACCCGGTCTTTACAGTGGTGCCCATGAGTACAGTCTCAGTAAAGTTTGCATGCAGTAAATAATGCCGGTAGCTAGAAGACCAGTCCCTATGTGCCCTGTTTATGCTAGCACAAACAAGTCAATGGCAACAGTGTCCTCTCACCAGTCCCAGCAATACAATGGGGTCCCGCTGCTCAGGTGTCATCTCACTTCTGGATCTGCCTGGAGCAACTCTGGTCCTTAGCACACAGCCGCAGTCCTGTGGCAGGTTGATGTGCACACAGGGGCAGTGATGTGCACACCTCAGTCCTCTCTGTATTCAACCAGTAAAAATATGCATCTCTCTCTTTATTGTAGTCCAATAGTGAATTGGTCTACATAGTAAAGTTTCTTTCTCAAACCTCATCTCCCATTATTCAGTGCTGCCATCCATGAAGTCTCTTAATCTCCTTCTACTTGTCAGCTACCCCTGGTGGATGGAGGCCAGATAGTGTTACCCCATTGAGCTACTGTCAATTGGGAGTACAGAAAGCACTGCAGCATAGTGTACTGAATTGTTTTCTGTCTCTAGCCAAGCACCAGGCTACATAAATATTAGACCTAATCATTAATATTTATCTCTGCAATTATTGAAATATAGCTAGGATGGCAAAGCAGGATTTCAAAGAAAGAAGTCATTTAAAGATTGCCCATCCAATCATGGGGTCTTTGGAGCGCAATACTGTCCGTAGCTCAGGGTAAGCCTCCAGAAAGGAAGTAGAAGCAATCTCCGGGACCATTTAAAAAAAGAATGCAGAGGCACTAAGTGCAGACTGAAAATAAGATTTATTAGCACAAAATAAGAGAGCAACTGACATTTGAGTAGATAAAACAGGCATGTATAGATAGTCCACCATCCATGGGACAACAGTCATGCTGTGCTACTGGTTTTCCCACTCTGTCCAGTGCATTTGCACTATACAGTAGCAGTTCTGGATGTGCATTTGTCCATTGGGTGTATAAAAAAATGTTTTTTTTTATGGCTTTGTCCAGTGTCCTAATGTTATGGCATATTTTTGGGATATGTAATGGAAAAGACTTCTTAATACCTTCTATTCTAAGAAAGCTCTACTCTGCTACATACCGATTTTTTTTTTTTGGATTGCTTTTTTAATCTATTAGTCCCCTCTCAACATAACACTAATGCTTATACTTTTTCAATGGAGATAGGAACCAGACCAGCATTTCACTCACAACACACTTATTTGTAGAGTCTAACAATAAGATCTTTGTGGGTGAAATAAGGAGGAGCCCAGATTGATTGTCCATGATTCAACAGCTGAATAAAGTTTATTAGAAAAATTCACAGTGTGGCTTATGTTTTTCTCTATGCACATTGACAAATTGTTTTATGGTGTTCAGGAAGCTTTTGCCCATTGCCTAGCCCAGTCTATCCTTCCCTCTGGAGGAATAAATTCTGCTGTGAAAACATCCAAGGATTCTACAACAGATAATATAGCAGACTTGCAGCAGTCATTTCCTGTATTTCCCAGGTGCCATGTCAGCAATAAAAGTGTCTGTATTCATCCACGTCTCAAAATATATCACATAGTCCACTTCCCTCCTAAGGCTATTTCCAAATTTGCAGTGAAATTGGGACAATACCTTCTTTACATGTGTTACATGCACCCATTCACATAGCATAACTTAAAATAATAGCTTACTTTTTTTAGATGCTCTTTTCTGGAACTTTGAGAAGGAAAAAATCTACTTAGTTCTCTGTTATGAGTGGGTTGGGAAACTGTGTAGACCAATATAATCTCACCAGTTGTACTAGATAAGAACATCACCTGTCCTACTAAAAGGTTTAGGAACTGGACTTCTTCATTGTATGTTAATGAGAACTGGACACATCAAACAGATCATGGTAGCTAGCTAAGAGATTCTTGCAGTCAGCCATGATACTTCCTCAAAATATTTAAAACATAAGGAATATTTAAAAAAACAAGTATGCTATGTGAATGGGAACACATAACAAGCATATAGTGGGGTTTTCTCAAATTTGGCCAAGTGGTTAGCACTTTCGCATAGCAGCACTACAGTCGTTGGTTCGAATCCCAACCACGGCACTGCCTGTCTGGAGTTTGCCTGTTCTCCCTGCACCTGTGTGGGTTTCCTTCAGGTACTCCAGTTTCCTCCCACACTCCAAAGAAATACTGGTAGGTAAATTGGTCTAAATTGACCAAATTATGTGTATGCATGTGAGTTAAGGACCTTAGATTGTAAGTTCCTTGAGGGCAGGGACTGATGTGAATGTACAATATACACTCACCAGACACTTTATTAGGTACACATGTTCAATTGCTTGGTATCACAAATTGCTAATCAGCCAATCACATTGTAGCAATGCATTTAGGCATCTGGTGAAGACGACTTGCTGAAGTTCAAACCAAGCATCAGAATGAGGAAGAAAGGGTATTTAAATTACTTTGAATGTGGCATGGTTGTTGGTGCCAGATGGGCTGGTCTGAGTTTTTCATAAACTGCTGATCTAATGGTATTTTCACCCACAACTATCTCTAGGGTTTACAGATAATGGTTTGAAAAAAAGAAAATATCCAGTGAGTGGCAGTTGTGTGGATGAAAATGCCTTGTTGATGTCAGAGGTCAAAGGAGAATTGGCAGACTGGTTCCAGATGCTAGAAAGGCAACAGTAACTCAAATAACCCAAATAACCACTCGTTACAACCAAGGTATGCAGAATACCATCTCTGAACGCACAACACATCGAACTTTAAAGGAGATGGGATAGAGCAGTATAATACCACACCGGGTGCCACTTCTGCAAGCTAAGAACAGGAAACTTAGGCTACAATTCGCACAGACTCACCAAAATTGGACAATAGAAGATTGGAAAAACATTGCCTGATCTGATGAGTGTTGATTTCGGCTAAGACACTCAGATGGTAGGGTCAGAATTTGGCGTAAACAACATCATGGCCTACCTGAGTATTGTTGCTGACCATGTCCATCCCCTTATGACTACAGTGTACCCATCTTCTGATGACTCCTTCCAGCAGGATAATGCACCAGGTCACAATGCTCCAATCATCTCACCACTGGTTTCTTGAACATGACAATGAGGTCACTGTACTCCAATGGCCTACACAGTCACCAGATCTCAATCCAATAGAGCACCTTTGGGATGTGGTGGAATGAGAGATTTGCATCATGGATGTGTAGTCGACAAATCTGTAGCAACTGTGTGATGCTATCATATCAATGGATCAAAATCTCTGAGGAATGTTTCCAACACCTTGTTGAATCTATGCCACAAAGAATTAAGGCAGTTTTGAAGGCAAAAGGGAGTCCAACCCGGTACTGGCAGGGTGTGCCTACTAAAGTGGCCGGTGAGTATATATGTAAAGAGCTGCGCAAAATTGATGGCATTACAATACCTGTAATATATAAATACACTTGACTAGAAAAAGGGAAATTCACTTTAAGGACATTACAATGTGCATTTTAATGATATATGCAATTAAGATGCTTTTGAACAAGTGTTTTGACCACCTGTGTGATTTTAAATGTTTTTATTTTTTTATGGCAATCTCCATTGTCAGCAGCTAGTGCTCTTAACAGTAATCTGCTAATCACAGATGACTGCAGGAAAGTAACAATACTGTATTTTCTTATTTCAGATTTATGGGTTAAGATTAAGAGGAAGACATAGTACCTTTGTGATATACATTGGTAATGAAAAGATCTTCTAATCGCTAAGCTCTTAAAGCAAGCCTAAAGTGTATAATACTAAACCAATTCAGCACTGTCAGCACAGGGCATATACACCTCCAGATGCCTGCATGCCAGGCGCCTGCTAAATAAACTTGTGTATTACATACTATATTGCAGTTTAGCTGGCCATGCTAATTTATTATCTGCTCATGTGCAAATATCTTCCATCTTTGGCAAACGAACGGCTGTGTCATAATGTCCTATTTCCGGCACCCGCTGTGATTGTCATCAATATACACTTATTTGGATTTTTTTTTTACCAAAGACATGTAGCAGAATATATTTTGGCCTAAATTTATGAAGAAATTATTTTTTTTTTTAATGGAATATGCTTTGTAGCAGAAAGTAGAACATTTTCAGTCTTTTTTAGTTTACAGTATATTGCAAAAAAAAAAAAAAACCCAGTGGTGATCAAATACCACCAATAGAAAATTCTATTTGTGGGAAAAAATGATATAATTGGTGTTTGTATACAACACTGCATGACTGCGCATGATTGCCAGTTAATGTAGCTCAGTGCCGAACTGCAAAAAACGGCCTGGTCATGAAGGGAGTAAAATCTTCCAGAGCTGAAGACGATAAGCATGAATAACAACAATTACAATCACATTAAGCACACCATTCCGAATTTGCTGTTCAAGAGACTGGCACACTCTGCTAGGTTTATATAACGCAACAGTGTTACAGAACTTAAAGTCAAGTGTCCTTTATTCTTTTGGACTATATACATCTGTAAAAATTGTTGGCATAACAGTAAAATAATTGTAGCACTATCCCGCAGGAGCTTCTTAGTAGGTTGAGTTCTCTGTTCTTTTGCCTGACTCTATGAAGAACCTTGGACCCTCATCTAATTTTTAGAGACTCTTCACTGACTGGAATGGTACCAGTTGATTGGTACCCAAGATGGAGTAAAGGTACACAGAGACAAGGAAAGAGGCACAATTATTATTTGGTAAAATCGATGTAACAACTGACATGGGGAAAACAGAGGGAAGGGAAGGTGCTTACTTACAGTTTCAAACACTATGGCAATGAAGCCTCATTATTACAGGCAACCCTGGCATAACAGCTCTTCAGTACTTTAACACAGTCTTTGTACTTGGGAAGACAGTACTTGTAGTTTATTCAGAGAAAAGGAAGGGGGTCAGCCACTAGAGTACTGGTCTTTTTTACAAAGAGGATTCTGCCAACATTTAATTATAGAAAAGTATTACCCCAATTGGGACTTTTAAGGCAGAATGTGAAAAACAGATATGTAACAAAAATTTAAGAAGTATACACATTTTTTATTAGAATTGATAAAGGATGGTTGACCACATGGTCACATCATAAAATCCATTGCACGAGGACATCAAAGACACATATACTTAGAGTACCCTAAAGCTTGGATCAATTAGAAAATCATGTTGGCCCTGATAAGGTGAAGGGCCAAATTTCTTGTGGATGTTCACCGAGCAAACCTATGCGTTTTGGAAATTTATGGTCTTTCCTTCTTCAGGGTAAGAGATGGGTGCATATGTAAAGAATCATAATAAGTATAAAAGAAATATATTCAGCAATGGCATGCTCCAATAGATATGCCGCCAAGCACATCAAGACCAAACAGGGTGGCGCCAGGTCCCCAGGTTCCCGCACATACAAGGACCATACATAAATAGGACATGTATGTATATTACCCATGAAACCTGGGAATTTTGTTCACCAGGTCATCAGACATGTGTACTGGTCAGTGGAAAATTGCCAAATTTTGTATACTTTTTACATTTTTATTATATATCTTTACTCAGAAAATCTTCACAGAAGAAAGCAGTGCTTGAACATAAATATAATCATTAAACCAATAAATAGAATACACATAATGTCAGAATGTATCAAACAGTTCCCTTAAAGAGTCCCACACTAGAGTGATGTGTGAACTTCCATGCAAAAGTGGGAAGTAATTAATCATCAGCTGTTGCATGCGGACGACACCCTCTCCTTGCAGTATCCACCACCATCCACCTCGTGTTGGTTAAGTGTGCTCGGACCCCCCCAAAAAAAGGATTCTTACCAAATAAACATGCTGGGCACTCTCATGCTCAGCTTGTGCGTCTTTTGTGCTTTCAAAAGCACTGAACCATTCAGATGCTAGTCCCCAGCCACAGCTCCTCAAACTGCAAATGAGACTCTAGCAGAGGGATCATATGAAAATAGAAAGTCGCCACATAGTGTAATGTCGTTTTAACAACTATTTATTGAAAAAGAGTAAAACAAAACATACCCCTGTTGTGGGGACGCTTACTAGATAAAAGACTCAAATTAGCATAAGGAAGTAGTGTATGCGGACGCCATCCATCCCAGGGCTATTGCAGACCTCCAGAGGCGTGTGACCCTCCGCGTCTCCCCCTCTCCGTCCCGCAGTGAGGAACGAGTACTCGCAGGAGCTTCACCGCCTACTTCCTCGTCCCAGCCGTCCTAGCCAATCACAACACGTTTCGTCACGCTATGGACTTCAACAGGTGATTGGCTAGACGGTAATGACGGCATTATTTAAATAGCCCGCCTCCCCATGCAAATGAATGCTGCTCCGACCCACCTACTCAGATGGTTACTGGCTAGTCTAAGGAGGAGGTGGCGTCTGCAGTTAAAAACTTATATTAACATCACCCAAAAAAAACATTATTTATTACTTCTGAACAAGTGTGATTAATCATAATAGTCCACACTCCTAGGGACTCCAAACTTGTTATATATATGAACATGATAAGATTCTTGATGTAACATCAAGATTACGATCTACAGACAATTTCAAACCATAGCATCACTATGCAAAGTAGTATCTTTCCACCGTTCTCTCTCTCAAATCACAAAATAAGTGCACATACACATCTTTATCCCATTTTAATGCGCTGATTAAGTGCAGTACCTATCGTCTGAACACAGCCTCCATGACAGGACCCAATCCGCACCGGACACTTAATTGCCCATAACTAGTAAGAAAATCATGTATGTAAAAATATATAAAAATACATAAAACAGAATAAGGAATAAATATAAATGCAAGGGATAGAGGAAGCAAACGTCAACTTCCAATCCCTTTTTAGGTGCAAGCAGTATGGTGGGTGCGTAATCCCTGTTCTTTAATGACAGTCGCACGTGTAGGAAACGGAACTCTTCTGTCAAACCTTCTACATGTGATCCCATGGATCTTACACAAAATAGGGTGTTATATCTTTCACGTGGATGCTATAAGTTGCACTGAGTAAACATAGCTGGAGAAAACAAAAACGGTGTGTCTTCATTTCAGGCTGAAAAGCAACAAAATTAGACTGATCTCATCAATCAGCCTGACGAAGTGGCGCAGGACATACATCACCTGACCTGCTGGCCAACGAAACGCGTCGCACTCCTATGCCGCCATCACCTCAGGACTCCGCCGGAGCTGCGTCCCATGCCTCGTTCTAGTTACCGTACGAGCCGGCATTTCCATCAAGTAACGGTGACGGATGGAGCACTACTTCTCAGCTTGCCATCTCTGGAGATCCTGATAGGGACAGCGGCTTCCTTCCCATTGGGATCAGTCGATTATGCCTATTGTTTTCACACCTATGTGAGTGTTTTTAATCTGGTTTCCTATTAAATGAACTAAGCATGTTGCACTTAGAGGCGCCTTCCCTTGTGTTTTTTCGTTACAGTTTATTGGACCGTGGGATGCGGGTCCACTTCTCTTGGGCTGCCCTCAGTGCTTCTCCATGGACTGGTTGATATATCATTTCACCCATCCCCTATTCCTCTGTATATGGTTTGATAATTTTTTATTTTTTGCCTATTCCCCTTCCCCCTTCCCTTTCCACTGCCCACTCTTAGTATTTTTATGTGTACAAGAACCCATATACATCCCTTACATTCTCTCTGGATTATATGCTCCTATTCACTTGCGCACCATCACTTGCTTTTTTTTTTAGAGTAACCACTGTTCCAAATCCTCATGTATGGTAAATACATATAGGTTATATAGTAATCTGTTACCTTATTTATGAAAAAGTAAGAAAGATAGGGAGATTCCATATTCATATTTCTGGCACATATGCCCACAGAGTGTGATTATTTGAATCTCCTAATTATCGGAGCTTATCCCAGTCTCATACCTACTCTAAACCCATCGTGCTGGAGTAATATCCCACTTAGGGTGAGTACCCAACCACCCTCGGTTTCCAATGAATGAATTCAAATGTACGAGTTCCTATGCTAAATATGCAAATAGTTTCAGCAGAAAGAATGAATAGAGGAGGGGAAAATGGAGACCAGCAACGAATATGGACATCAAAAATCACTAATGAATGCATTGATGTCCAATTCGATGTTCATTCCTTGTGGATGTAAACTCCGCATGAGATATATCCACTGTGTCTCCCTTTGTGATAAATCTCGAACGCGATTGGATCCCCTCCAATCAGGACACGTGACATCTATGCCCATGAATTTAAGAGCGAAGGGTCTCTATCATGTTTATCTCTAAAGAGTTTAGAGACACTATGGTCTTTATAACCTTTCTTGATGTTCGTTAGATATTCACCCAAACGAACTTTGAGTTGTCTCTTAGTGCGGCCTATATAACATAGGCCACACGGACACCAGAGTGCATAGACCACATGAGTGGTGTTGCAGGTGATGAAATCCTTGATTTCAAACATCCTGCCTTCGCAGTTATCAAAAGTAGTACATTTCTTATTGATACCCTTAGTCCATTTGCAAGCTTTGCATTGCCTACATGGAAAAAAGCCCGATCTCTCAGTCGGGAATTTGAGAGGTCCGGGTGCATCCAAAACCTTCTTCACCAGGCGGTCCCCAAAATTGGGGGCATGTCTGTAAATAAATTTTGGTTTATCCGGTAACAAAGGTCCCAAGTCACGATCCATATGTAGGATGTGCCAATGTTTAGAAAAAATGTCCTCCACCTCTTTGTATTGAGAGTGAGGATGAGGAAGTAGGCGGTGAAGCTCCTGCGAGTACTCGTTCCTCACTGTGGGACGGAGAGGGGGAGACGCGGAGGGTCACAAGCCTCTGGAGGTCTGCAATAGCCCTGGGATGGATGGTGTCCGCATACACTACTTCCTTATGCTAATTTGAGTCTTTTATCTGGTAAGCGTCCCCACAACAGGGGTATGTTTTGTTTTACTCTTTTTCAATAAATAGTTGTTAAAACGACATTACACTATGTGGCGACTTTCTGTTTTCATATGATCCCTCTGCTGGAGTCTCATTTGCAGTTTGAGGAGCTGTGGCTGGGGACTAGCATCTGAATGGTTCAGTGCTTTTGAAAGCACAAAAGACGCACAAGCTGAGCATGAGAGTGCCCAGCATGTTTATTTGGTAAGAATCCATTTTTTGGGGGGGTCCGAGCACACTTAACCAACACGAGATGGATGGTGGTGGATACTGCAAGGAGAGGGTGTCGTCCGCATGCAACAGCTGATGATTAATTACTTCCCACTTTTGCATGGAAGTTCACACATCACTCTAGTGTGGGACTCTTTAAGTGAACTGTTTGATACATTCTGACATTATGTGTATTCCATTTATTGGTTTAATGATTATATTTATGTTCAAGCGCTGCTTTCTTCTGTGAAGATTTTCTGATTTATGACATTTTTCCATTTTAAGTAGCAGCTACTTCCATTGATATAGCATATTGGCGCAGGTTAAGGTTTGTAGTTCAATTAGTAAGGGTGTCTACTTCAGACCTTTGTGTATTCATTATTGCTTATATTTAAATCTGCAGCCATGGATAGTATTGATTTCCTTGCTAATAGGAATTTGGACAGAAACAGTGTTTTTTTCATAAAGAGAACAACAGAGTTCAGAATGAACCTAATAATAATATGCTATTTAGAAAATTAGAAGTCCTACTAGAGAAACAAATTAAAACCTGGTGGGACATATTCACCTTTGAACATTATTTACAAGAAAATCTGCAGGATGGACTCACTGAGAAATGCCTTATGGACGAATGGTTTGAGTTCTTTAATAGAATGGGGAGGGAACTCCAAACTTTAGTGCTTAAAAGGAAAAAGATTAAATTAGATAAAATAAATGATGACATCAAAGAGATTAAACCTAAATTGTCACCTATAGAAGGTTCTAGCGAAATGAAAGATTTTCACTCCAAGATAAAAACAAAGATGGAAAAGATAGATAGGGACACTCAAAATAAGAAGGTTAAGGAATTTAAGAGAGATTTGGAGGACTTTAATACAAGCAAAGTGTACCTGTGGCAGAATAATATTCTACCAGATCTGGGGACATTAGTGGGTTCAGTGAATACAGATACCCCTAACCAAGTGAATGGCAGAATAAAGAGGCAACCGCCGCTTCCTAATACTAGGAGTACAACTAATATGGAACAACGAAAATATGAGGAACCTGGAAGATGGACACAGGTCACACCTAGGGGTCGCCCTAGAGGCGACACCAGAGGTAAGGCCAATAGGCCCCAGGCTCATAACTCCGCATATAACCCTATTGGGCAGCATTCACGAGATGAATATGCGGTACCAGTTGCCAATAGGCATTCGTCCCTAGAAAGTCCACAACCATATAGGAATAACAATGGTTTTTTTGGGCACCCTCGGGGGGACCAGGGGGGAGGTCACCCCATGAGAGGGCATTACCCTCCATATCGCCCACCCTATTCCAGAGGGAGGGGGGCCAACCATCAGACAATCAGGAATACTTACCAGTATGGAACCCAAGCACATTCAATTGTGGTAGACAGAGGGGAAGCCGGGCGGGCAGACGCGTCCAATCCAAGAAAAAGAAGGAGAGACACCTAAATGAGGGTATTTATAATTTGAGCCAATGTCAACTCAACAAGAAAGAATTAAACATTCTAAATAAAGGCCTGAAGAGTGCCCCCAGGAAACCACTGAACAAATTTAAATTATATATAGACACTCACAAGTATATTAGAAATCTGAATTTGAAGAAGTACCACCTGACACACCCTCAACATATGACCAATAGACCTACTTCTCCAGGGAGATATATGAATAGTGGATTACATAATATGTCTACATTTAATCCCCAAAACCCAAACAATTCAAACATTGATGTGTTCAAATCCTTGGTTTTGAAGGATATTGACAGCTTACACTTAAACAAGAATGTGAATCCAAGGTATATTGTTGATGGAATCAACCAGTTGGAAAAAAGGAAGGAGATCATTATCCGCCCTGTGGATAAAGGGGGAGGAGTTGTGATCATGGATAGGATCTTTTATCACAATCAGGTGAAGAATTTACTGAATGGCCAAAATACATGTACTAGACTCCGGACGGACCCTACAGAGGGCTATATGAAACAACTGCAGGAGTTGGTAGAATGTGGGTATAAGACACATGTTTTGAATAAGAAGGAAAGATGATATCTCTGTCCTAGTTTTTGCCATATACCTGTTATACACACACTCCCAAAGATCCACAAACATGCAACAGAACCCCCACCGTGACCTATTGTTAATGGCATAGGATCGGTGTCATCAAGATTGGGAGAGTTCCTTGATATTTTTCTCCAACCTAGTGTCCAACAGACAAAAGCTTATCTGAGGGACACCAAGCAGCTTACATAGAAACATAGAAACATAGAAAAGTGATGGCAGAAAAAGACTGAGTAGTCCATCGAGTCTGCCCCTTTTTATTTTTTTATTTTTTTACATTAACCTTGTTGTCTGACTATGGATTTATGTTTATCCCAAGCATGTTTGAAGCCATTTACTGTTGACTGTCTCACAACCTCTGTTGGTAGTTTATTCCAATCATCAAACACCCTTTCAGTAAAATAATACTTTCTAAGATTAGTTTTGAACTTCCCCCCAGTTAGTTTGAGGTCATGTCCCCGTGTTCTTGATTTTGGTTTCATATTGAAAAGACTGCCATCCTGAACCTTATTCACCCCCTTGATGTATTTAAAGGTTTCAATCATGTCTCCCCTCTCCCTTCTTTCCTCCAGACTGTACATATTAAGTTCCTGAAGTCGCTCTTGATATGTTTTATCCCCCAGACCTTT
>BLSH010309406.1:111635-126988 GCA_018402905.1 Glandirana rugosa
CGCATAGAACTAAAGTCGTTCCGTAAACTATGTCAAGGTGTATTACTAGACTATGTTTTCAACATGTTCGACCCTGAATTGGGAACCCACCAAGTCACCTATACACACCTTTGTATCATCAGCAAAGAGACATACATTGCCCAGCAAACCTTTAGTTATATCACTTACATATAGGTTGAATAGAACAAGACCCAATACAGAGCCTTGTGGTACCCCACTAGTGACTGGTCTCTGTTCTGAGTGAACCCCATTTACAACCACACTCTGGGATCTATCCTTTGGCCAACTGCATATCCACTGAACCACCCAAGGGTTAAGTCCCAGCTTGTACAACTTTTGTATCAGATCATTATGTGGAACTGTATCAAATGCCTTGCTGAAATCAAGATACGCTATGTCCACAGCACCACCCTGGTCCAAAACACTGGTAATATAGACAAAGAATTCAATCAGATTTGTCTAGCACGATCTGCCCTCAGTAAAGCCATGTTGCTTTGGGTCCAGCAAGCTGTGTATTTTTAGGGGATCAATGATCCTTCTTTTGAGAAGTGATTCCATTACCTTGACTACAATTGATGTTAAACTCACTGGCCTGTAATTGCCAGCTTCTACCTTGCTGCCCTTCTTGTGGATAGGTACAATATTAGCTATCCGCCAGTCATGGGGAACTTCTCCTGTTAGAAGAGATTTATTTAAAAGATTTGTTAATGGTCCAACAACAACTAGCTACTTGGACTGTTGTCACAGATTTCTTTTGAGAAACAGGACCCTATATTCCTGATCACTGCTGATGTTTCATCACTATATACCATCATTCAACATGATGATGCTCTTTTGGCCCTCAATTGGGCATTACGTAAACGGGATGATGTTTCTGACATGCAGAAGAGGTTCTTGAGTAAAGCCTTAGACTTCTGCATGTCCCACAATTATTTTTGGTATGATAACTCATTTTTTACACAACAGGTTGGCGTTGCTATGGGAGCAAAATTTGCCCCTAGCATCGCCAACCTGTTTATGGCAGAGTGGGAAGACAAAACCATATTTGGCAGTGAGAAACCACAGATTATATTTTATCGCAGGTATATAGATGACCTGCTTATGATTTGGAGGGGATCATACCAGGCAGCTGAAGATTTCCTTTCCTATCTCAATCAGAATGATAAAAACATTATACTAGAATATACCATTAGCGATACACTGATCAATTATCTTGATGTCACAATTGAAAGAGCTGATACCACTCTGAACACAAAGGTTTTCTTTAAACCTACAGATCGTAACAGCTATTTATCTATCCATAGTGCACATCATCCTACGTGGATGAGAAATATCCCGAAGGGCCAGTTTTTAAGAGTAAGAAGAAACTGTACAAATATTGATGATTATAAAGAAAAAGCAGCAGTACTGAAAGATAAATTTCAACAGAACGGGTATCAATCTGCTCATTTGGATAGAATAATGAGCGAGGTGGAACACATTCCGAGAGATGAATGCTTAAGGGACAAAGCTAGTGTGCCAATGGATAATAAATTCCAGTTAAACTTTTTATCAGACTTTTACTCTCAATACAAAGAGGTGGAGGACATTTTTTCTAAACATTGGCACATCCTACATATGGATCGTGACTTGGGACCTTTGTTACCGGATAAACCAAAATTTATTTACAGACGTGCCCCCAATTTTGGGGACCGCCTGGTGAAGAAGGTTTTGGATGCACCCAGACCTCTCAAATTCACGACTGAGAGATCGGGCTTTTTTCCATGTAGGCAATGCAAAGCTTGCAAATGGACTAAGGGTATCAATAAGCAATGTACTACTTTTGATAACTGCGAAGGCAGGATGTTTGAAATCAAGGATTTCATCATCTGCAACACCACTCATGTGGTCTATGCACTCTGGTGTCCGTGTGGCCTATGTTATATAGGCCGCACTAAGAGACAACTCAAAGTTCGTTTGGGTGAACATCTAACGAACATCAAGAAAGGTTATAAAGACCATAGTGTCTCTAAACACTTTAGAGATAAACATGATAGAGACCCTTCAGTTCTTAAATTCATGGGCATAGATGTCATGTATCCTAATTGGAGGGGATCCAATCGCGTTCGAGATTTATCTCAAAGGGAGACACAGTGGATATATCTCATGTGGAGTTTACATCCACAGGGAATGAACATCGAATTGGACATCAATGCATTCATTAGCGATTTTTGATGTCCATATTCATTGCTGGTCTCCATTTTCCCCTCCTCTATTCATTCTTTCTGCTGAAACTATTTACATATTTAGCATAGGAACTCATACATTTGAATTCATTCATTGGAAACCGAGGGTGGTTGGGTACTCACCCTAAGTGGGATATTACTCCAGCACGATGGGTTTAGAGTAGGTATGAGACTGGGATAAGCTCCGATAATTAGGAGATTCAAATAATCACACTCTGTGGGCATATGTGCCAGAAATATGAATATGGAATCTCCCTATCTTTCTTACTTTTTCATAAATAAGGTAACAGATTACTATATAACCTATATGTATTTATCCATACATGAGGATTTGGAACAGTGGTTACTCTAAAAGGGATTGGAATTTGTCGTTTGCTTCCTCTCTCCCTTGCATTTATATTTATTCCTTATTCTGTTTTATGCATTTTTATATACTTTTGCATACATGATTTTCTTACTAATTAAGGGGAATTAAGTGTCTGGTGCAGATTGGGTCCTGTCATGGAGGCTGTGTTCAGACGATAGGTACTGCACTTAATCAGCACATTAAAATGGGATAAAGATGTTTATGTTCACTTATTTTGTGATTTGAGAGAGAGAACGGTGGAAAGATACTACTTTGCATAGTGATGCTATGGTTTGAAATTGTCTGTAGATCATAATCTTGATGTTACATCAAGAATCTTATCATGTTCATATATATAACAAGTTTGGAGTCCCTAGGAGTGTGGACTATTATGATTAATCACACTTGTTCAGAAGTAATAAATAATGTTTTTTTTTGGTGATGTTAATATAAGTTTTTAACTGCAGACGCCACCTCCTCCTTAGACTAGCCAGTAACCCTCTGAGTAGGCGGGTCGGAGCAGCATTCATTTGCATGGGGAGGCGGGCTATTTAAATAATGCCGTCATTACCGTCTAGCCAATCACCTGTTGAAGTCCATAGCGTGACGAAACGCGTTGTGGTTGGCTAGGACGGCTGGGATGAGGAAGTAGGTGGTGAAGCTCCTGCGAGTACTCGTTCCTCACTGCGGGACGGAGAGGGGGAGACGTGGAGGGTCACACGCCTCTGGAGGTCTGCAATAGCCCTGGGATGGATGGCGTCCGCATACACTACTTCCTTATGCTAATTTGAGTATTTTATCTGGTAAGCGTCCCCACAACAGGGGTATGTTTTGTTTTACTCTTTTTCAATAAATAGTTGTTAAAACGACATTACACTATGTGGCGACTTTCTGTTTTCATATGATCCCTCTGCTGGAGTCTCATTTGCAGTTTGAGGAGCTGTGGCTGGGGACTAGCATCTGAATGGCTCAGTGCTTTTGAAAGCACAAAAGATGCACAAGCTGAGCATGAGAGTGCCCAGCATGTTTATTTGGTAAGAATCCATTTTTTGGGGGGGTCCGAGCACACTTAACCAACACGAGGTGGATGGTGGTGGATACTGCAAGGAGAGGGTGTCGTCCGCATGCAACAGCTGATAATTAATTACTTCCCACTTTTGCATGGAAGTTCACACATCACTCTAGTGTGGGACTCTTTAAGTGAACTGTTTGATACATTCTGACATTATGTGTATTCCATTTATTGGTTTAACGATTATATTTATGTTCAAGCGCTGCTTTCTTCTGTGAAGATTTTCTGATTTATGACATTTTTCCATTTTAAGTAGCAGCTACTTCCATTGATATAGCATATTGGCGCAGGTTAAGGTTTGTAGTTCAATTAGTAAGGGTGTCTACTTCAGACCTTTGTGTACTCATTATATATCTTTACTGTTTTTCACATTCTGCCTTAAAAGTCCCAATTTGGGCAATCATTTTTTACTTGTACTTTATTCATTCACAGAACTCATTTACAGTTCAACCATTCACAGAATGAATGACGTGGCTGTGTGGGCAGAGTCCCACACAGCCACACTGTTTTTGAATTAAGACAGCGGGTACAGGGACAATGCCTGCTGTCACAATGGGGGATTGCAGGAGGGTCTGGGCAGGTGCTTTAGTTACATGTTATACCCTGAATATGGGTGTAACATGAAACATGTTACTAAAGGTAAAATTATCCTTTAGGCTCCATTTACACAGGACGCATTTCAACCTCCATTGAACAAATTTTTTGACAGCTAGAAGCCGGCGTTGTTTTGCATGCCGCGCTTAGCCGCGTTTAGCGGCGTTTTGCCGCGTTCGCGTCTAGGAGCGTTTTTTTTTAAATGGAAACGGCTGTAAACGAAATGGTCCTAGACTTTTTACCGCGTTTTGGCAGGTTTAGCTGCATTTACAAGCTGTTTGGCGTTTCAAATGCCTATGAACTGGCATCTGAACCCATGTTTTTGCGTTCCAAAAAAAGCCTTTAAACATCGACTGGCTGGAAACGACCTTAGACGACCCTGTATAAATGTACTGAAAAGATAACATAGAGGAACGTTCAGGGTCAGCTGAAAAAAACACCCAAATGCCTCTAAACATCCGTTTACCAGCAGCAATGTAAATGAGGCCTTAAAATACGAATGGGACATCAAGAGCAATATACATAGTTCAACTATAAAATTACTTTTTTCTATTCAGTATCACAGTGTTTCCCAAATGTCCATGTGCCCTTTCCCTCTGGCTCAGTAGTACACCATTCCTTGTAATCTATAGCTCAGCAGTATCTCTGGAAATATTGCTGGTCTTATTCCAGGTCAGCTTTTCCAAACCTTCTTGCAGATACAATCCTTCCTGGACTTTTGCTTTTGACTTCAGAGACTAACCAGCTAGAGGGTTATTCAGTACAGCCATGCAAATCAATGATGTGAAAAGTACAGTAAAGTGCTTAGCTACCAAAAAGCAAATAACTGCTCATCTGACTTAATTTAGTTAAAAGCTGATTGGCTGCCATCTGTTACACATCTCTATTGCTCTTTGCCTTAAATACTACATAGTATAAATAGGGATTCCCACTTCATGTGTGCATTGCTGGAGGATTCTGCCACCAGGAGTGAATTTAACTACAAAGAACCTGCTCCTCAGTACAGAGATTGGTCTCTCCAGTTGACTCCAGCTCTCCAAAGACATTCTACTCTCTACAATATTCACACCTTTCTCATTATGCCTGAAAAAGTCCCATATAGGGCATAAAATGTAAGGTGGAGTCACACCAAGGATATCATCGCGCTTTTAGAACGCCATGCACTGGAGTTACCATTACAAAGCAATTTACAGTTTATATGTGTAAAGTATGCCTTCTCTTTGTACAATTGGTGGATCAATGCCTTTACTTTATATGTTTCATGTGAGTTCCTGTCAGTTACATGTGAGTTCCTGTACAGCAAGTACTAATTCCTATGCAGCAGGTGCTCATTTCAGTGTGCATGGTAGTGAGCATGCACAGGCCTTGGTGAATGTATACACACACAGGCATGCCTACAGATTCTGGCACCCAGTGGCCTACTTAAACCTGAGTTCAGCTCTGGTTCCTGAAAGTCTGCTTACCTTGTTACTGATCTGCCTACGCCTGACAACTCTCTTGGATCACCCCTGCCTGTTATGTCTGCTGCTCATTTGTGTTATGGACCCCAGCTTGGACTTCTGACCATAATACTGCCTCCTGAATTGGTATTTCACCGCCAGCACGTTGCCAACTCCTGCCTGTTCCTGACTTTGAACTTGATTGCGATTCTGCACCTCTCTGTTAGGCTGCTGCCAAACATATATTGTGACCTGACTCCATGCTGAAGAGTTCCTGTGTTTCCCAACTCAAGTTCACTGCTCCAGCTTTCTGGCACCTACGCGTTCCATTGCCCTCACAGTCCATGTCTCCACTACCAGTGGTGCTTAGGTGAGTATTGCAGAAGGGGCCACCCTTGTCATCTCAGGCTTCACAGTCTGGACAATAACATTAATTTTATCTGTGGGGGGGGGGGCTTTTAATTAACAGGGAGCCCTATTGCCATTCTCTCTCTCTCTAACACAGTCTATAGGAAAAAGGTGAGCAGTGGATGAGAGTGAATGTGATCCTTTCCTGTGGCTGCAGTGAGCACTGATTTCTTTCTGTTTTTTTTCCGAGTTATATACAAGGAGAAGAGTTAGAGATTGTAATTCCATTTGTCTACTTTCGGCGCCTTACACACGTCCATAAAACCCCCTCCTCTGTACACAGGGCATCCCCTGTATGCCCTGCATTTTCTTATCTCCCCCCGCTCCTTTCCGTGCACAGCCCCATGAGACCTGGTTTCTGTAGAAAGATGAGCCAGTCAGAAACCTTCCTCCATTGAATGATCACTCCGACAGCCAATCACAGTGAGCATTCACTTTTTTTTAAAAAAATATTTATTAAAAAATCATAAACAAGTATATGACAGAATTTATCATTTTCAGTTTTTTTAAATGATAAAGTAGTTGACCAGTAATTCAAAGGTAAGTAGCATTTGTGGGGGGGTTGGGGAGGGAGGGGGACAGGGAGGGGGAGAAGCATTCAGGTATGTTTATCAGGAGACTTTCAATAAGAAAAAAAAATAACAAATTGTAGGATTTTCAGGAGTGGAAGCAATGTTTAACGCTATAGATTGAATACTGCCAAAAGTTATATGTATCTAACTTTATAGTCAGGGCTGTCCTTACAAGGTAAGTGGAGTGTAGCTTGTTAACAGTCATATAAAATAAGGGTAGGGAGGACATAGAGCGTTAAGGAGTCAGGTTGAGTGAACTGAGTATGTATTTTAAGTTTGCCCAGAGAGTTGGCAATATCCCGTTTCAAGTACCAGGCAGTATATCGGAATGGATGAACAATAGAACATAGTTCCTTTGTTGTAAAATTATGTTCCAAGTATTTACGCAAAGTCTGGCAAAGAAACGAACAGTGGAACGGAAGTATAGCACAATAGTGTCCAGCCTTTCTATTTGGAAAAGCAAAAGCAGTGCGCGTTTCACAGCCTTTAGTTATGGTGAAGCTGGTGTAATCCAGTGGCACATGATAGTTCTGTGAGCCACTAATAAGTATATATGAGACCATTGGGTAGGTAGGGTTGGTTCTACCGATGTGAAGGAGAAGGTTGAAGCATTACATCCAAATATGCATAATAGTGGATCTTTCCACAAACGAGTCTTAGTGACATTACCGATATACGTGACCACCGAGTCCCAATAGTTAGATATTGCCGGACATTCCCACAAACGATGGAGAAGTGTGGGGCGAGGTATAGAACACCAAGGACATTGTGCTTGAGTTGGTTCTGCAGGGTTGGTGCGGAACGGGTAGTATGCCCTGTGTATGATTTTCATATTGAATTTCCCATCATGTCTCTGCGAGAATGAATTTCTGAATGTGAAAATAGCTTTGTAGGATTTTTTTCCAGTAGTACGGAATCGTTAAATACCATTTCTGGATGGATGAAGGAGCAAGATGATGCTTGTCCGACTGATGCATGATGACGTGGGAGTAGAGATTGGAGATGGAGTAACCATCCTTCTAGAGCACTGTGTCGAAAGATTTTTGAAGAGGGTCCAATTTAGGTCCATAGCAAGTCCATAGGAAGCTGATCAGTTGTTGGTGATGAAAAGCATGGGATCCTGGCAGTGAAAATTTGCTTGCGAGAGTTTGAAAAGTTTTGCATTCACCTGGTTTGTCATGGTGTAGTTGAGTGACGGTAGTGAGACCATGTCTATGCCAATAGGTAAAGGCTGTATAAAAAGTGGAGGGAAGGAACATTGGGTTGCCTCTGATGGTAACTTGGCTGGATATATGCGAGGGTAGCCCCAGCAGCCCTTGCACCTCCAGGCAATTACTGTGTCCCTGATAAGGACATGGCATCTAAGATGAGAAGGTAGGACTGTAAGAGTAGAGTGGAGGATGGCCGGGAGGGTGTGCAGGGAGACCAGAGCGTCCTCGAGTATATAGCTTGAATATCTTTATTTTCCAGATATCTTGTCTACGTAAGCATGAAAGATTACAAAAACGTATATTGAGCAAACCTGCACCACCCTCGGACTTAGGGAGACAGAGCTTTTGAAGAGCTATACGTGGTTTTTTGCATGACCATAAAAAGGCCGTTAAGGCCTTGTGAATTTTCTGGATATCTGAGTGTTTTAATAGATGAGGTTTGGTCTGCATTGGGTAGAGTAAACGTGCAAATGAGATAATTTTGAAGAGGCGACATCTCCCAAAGAGCGAGAGGGGGAGGGTTGGCCTTGCTTCCAACTCCTTCACAATCTTTGTTATTAAAGGTGGATAGTTAAGAGTGTATAGGGAGGATGGCTTTCTACCAATATGTACGCCCAAGTAAGTGAAATGTTGGGTAGCAATGGTAGATGGAGAGGATACTCGCCATGCCGCGGATAATCTAGGTTTAAAGCTAAGACCTCACTTTTATCAAAATGTATCCTAAAGCCCGAGTCGAAAGGACGCGAACAATTCAAGTAGCATGTCAAAATCTAGAGGAGAACAGTAGTATGTTGTCCGCAAATAGAGCGGAGCGGAAAGTTTGGGTACCAATAGTGATACCGCTTATACCAGTGGTGGAGTTAATGAGTCTAGATAAAGGTTTGATCGCTATATTGAATAGCAAAGGAGAGAGGGGACAGCCTTGTCTAGTTCCCTTGGTCAAGGGTATGGTGCCTGAGATAAAGTCTGGGGTCACCAGACGTGCTGTAGGTGAAGCATGCATTTGGTGCAGAAAGCGTATTAGCAGGCCTGAAAAACCAAATGCATTCATTACTTTAAATAGCCATGAGAAGTTAATATTGTCAAAAGCCTTTTCGGCGTCCAAGGAAATGATAGCGATATTTTGGTCTGGGTGTGTTTTGGCATGTTCCAGGGCTAATAAAACTTTACAAATATTTAAGGTTGCCGATCGTCCCAATACGTATTTTGATTAAGCTGGGTGTAGTAAGGAGGGGAGTAAGAGAGGCTATAATTTTAGGCATTATCTTAACATCGACATTGATTAATGAAATTGGTCGGCAGGAACCTGGATGCAATGGGTCGTTCCCTGTTTTAGTTATGATGAGTTTAATGTGTGCCTCAGTTCCCGTGACTAGATATGGTCCTTCATCCTACATTGCAGTGTATACATGTTTTAGCGTGTCTGGGATAAAATCTTTAGTCAATTTGTAAAATTTGACTGTATAGTCATCAGGGCCTGGGGCCTTAGATGAAGTCAAGGATTTAATCATTGTTTGGATTTCTGCTACCATAATAGGGGCATTGAGGGCATCTAAGTGTGAGGAGGTAAGCTGGGGTAAACCTACCCTAGATAGTAAATCGTCTGCTATTGTGTGGTCAATGGGGTACTCAGAGTAGAGGGAGGTATAATATTCGGTGAGTAGTTTACTTATTTCGGCAGGAGAGGTAACAAGAGAGCCAGCTGTTGATTTTAAGGCAGAGATATAAGTTGGTCTTCTGGGACCTGCACACAGTCTAGCTAAAAGCTTGCCTGCCTTGTTACCATACCTGTGGAAACGTAGTGTATAGTAAGATGTCTTGGCTGCTTCTTGTTGTTCTGTCCATAAATCAAAATTTTGTTTAGCAAATCTCCAAGTTTTTATGTTATCTAAAGTATGTGACTGTGTCAAACCTGCATGTGCTGACCGAAGTGATTCACTAGCTTATAAATATTGCGGTCTTTGGTAGAAGCGTATTCCGCCCAGGCTTCATAAAGCAAACAATGAGAGTCTTTGTTCTCTGCCAGGTATGAGGGAAAATGCCAAGTGGGAGAGGGGGGGGGGGGCGGTTTGACTCTAATCATATGAATCACTATAGGGCTATGGTCAGAAATTGCTGTATCACCAATCTCTGCATTACATAGCAATGACACTAGAGCTTGTGATGCAAAAAAGTAGTCTATGTGAGGAAAGGAGTGGTGAGGGGGTGAAAAAAAGGTAAAGTCTAGATCGGTCGGGTGTGATAGGTGACAGAAATCTATAAAGTTAATTGAGGAAATGGCCTGGGCTAGTTGAGAAATGTCTGTGGAGTGGGAGGTGTCAGTGTGCTGTGCACGTGACTGAGGACCTGTACAGTCCTTCCATGGGTACATTACAGAGTTGAAGTCTCCTCCAACTAAATGTAGTCTCTGGAGCATCTAGTATCCAGGACACCATATCCTGAAAGAAGGCCGTATCGGGGGAGTTGCATAGATCTTAGTAATGGCAATGTCATTAGAGGGCAGTGATAAATGCAGCATCAGCTTGTGGCCAGTTGAATCAGCTCGAACATCTCTGATAGTGTGTCTTAGATTTTTGTGCAGCAGTATAGCCATCCTAGCTTTGCGGCCTACTGCCGGTGAACCATAAACATCACCAACCCAAAGCTTGCGAAGTCTTGACAAATCGTCTGCAGATAGATGAGTCTCTTGAAGGAGCACTACATCAGCTCGGAGACGCTTTAGATGTCTAAGGACCCGCATACGTTTATTGGGGGAGCGAAGGTAATCTTTATTATTTTGAAGAGCCATTTCTGTTGAGTGAAGGATTGAGAAAGCATTAACATGCTATGAGGCCTTTTGGCAACTACATTAGTGGAGGAATGAGGAACATCTTTGTATTGAAAATTCACTGAGGATAAAAATGCAGAACAGGTAATAGCAACATGGGAAGAGTTGAGCGAACATCTGGATGTTCGGGTTCGGTGGGTTCGGCTGAACTTCGCAAAAAAGTTTGGGCTCGGTACCGAACTTGACCCGAACTTGATTCCGAACCCCGAACCCCATTGAAGTCAATGGGGACCCGAACTTTTCTTCACAAAAATGACTGTAAAAAATGTCATGGAAAGTGGTAGAGGGCTGCAAAAGGAAGTAAAATGATTTTAGAACAATAATCTGTAACTTACAGCAACAGCAGGAACCTGACCCTATAGTAGTAGGCGATGATTTTTGAACAATAATCTGTCCCTTACAGCAACGAACCTGACCCTATAGAACTAGAAGATGATTTTAGAACAATAATCTGTCCCTCTAAGCAGTAGACTCTACCTAGTCCAGTCAGATCGTTCTATAATGCAGGATGAGATGTTATTAGATCTGCAATCTGCCCTAAAAGCAGTAGTAGTAGTAATCTCTACCTAGTCCACAATCAGATCATTCTGTAACGCAGGATGAGATGTTATTATATCTGCAAGCTGTCGCTCACAGCACCGGCAGCATCATCTCCCTAGACTAGTCTGAGAGCATGTGACATGCAGCACTAAGTGACTCCAGCTTATAAAGAGGCTGGGTCACATGATGCACTGGCCAATCACAGCCATGCCATTAGTAGGCATGGCTGTGATGGCTTCTAAGGGCAAACCAGTGAAACGCTTGTTGATTGGCTGCCCTGCAGCTATTCAACAGGCGGGATCAAATACTCAAATCCAGAACCCGAACCCAAACTTTTTTTCAAATGTCGGGGTTCGGGTCCGGGTCACGGACACCCCAAAGTTTGGTACGGACCCAAACTTTACAGTTTGGGTTTGCTCAACTCTAAGCATGGGTAAACAGAAAAAGCAAATAAAACAAAAACAACAAGCCCAGGAAGAGCCACCTAGGGTGGAGCTCTGACTTCACTTTTTTCCACACATGCATCATCTACCATACAAAACTCCCGCCACATGCTCACTCCTTTCTCGGGGGTGAAAATCAAGCCGGTAAGGGGAGATGAGGAGGAAAGGGTAAGGAATGGGAAGAGGGGTGGGGGCTTAATTTTAGAAGGCAGGGGCTGTGGCTGACAGTAATATTATAACAGATGATGGAGTGAGCAGGTGGGAAGGGATGCAAGACAGGGGTCCAGGAACAGATACAGGATACACAGGTCAGGGGCACATGGAGACCAAACACCAAGGCAATCAGCACATGACAGACAGGGTTTAAATATCCTTCCTTGAACAAGCATCAGGTGACGACTCATGAGCTTCTGGTTGCTGGGAGACACCTGTTGGTGGACACTGGAACTGCAGCACATGGATCCGGGAGCCACAGTGCCACCAGCAGGGGAGATTTTCTTGACAGTATCATATTACTCATTTGCATGCGGTATATAAATAAATTAAAAACATAACAATTATGCGGTATTTACCGGGAAAAAAATGTGTCTGTAAATATTGCATAAAAGCTCTTAAGTTCAATTCACAAACTGACCAGAGAGTAAAAAAGCATGCAATATATACCACCTGGGTTTTGCTGGTGGTATCACATGCAGTATTTATCAAAAAACAGCCTGGGGGTGTGGCTAACCACCGAGCAGCATGGACATCTAATCCCTCAGCTCCAGCGCCGACCAGAGTACCGGGCAGCATTGTCGCTTTTCAGAGAGGCTCCTGTGTATACACTGGGCAGCCACCACAGAATGTCCTGCAAAAGAAATGAGTATCGTCAGCCCAAAAAACTGACATCATTCTTCTCCCAGACGCGGGGAGAAGAATCCAAGATGGCACCCGGGGCCTCTCACAAGAACCAGATTACTCCAATACAGATCTCTCTGATGCAGATAATCCTGAAATATCCATCCAGAATGAACCCTCAAACTCCTCACCTCCATCTCCACCATCCTTTGCTAGCAACAGTCCAGCCAAATTGTAGATGCACCTGTGTGCATCTGACTCACCAAGACATGAGGTGAGCCCTGCATTAGAAAATATACCCACGCAGACAGCCCACCCATCACCCATAGCAGCATTCTCTACTTCTAACCAGCCGGTGCTAGACACCACTATGAAAGAGATGCTTATGTCTCTTCACGGCTTACTTCACAATGACATTTCATTGTGAACTAAATTCTCCTCAGAAATGCATTCCATGGGGCAGAGGGTATACCATATTGAACACCAAATAGGAGAAATGACAGAAACTGTGAATGATCTGGTGGATGCTTATGATCACACCCATGAAGAACAGCAGTGGGTGAGAGCCAAGATGGTGGACCTAGAAGACAGGTCATGTCGTAATAATGTAAAACTGAGGGGTTTACCTGAAAATATTCTCCCACCTGATCTCAACTGTTACCTGACCTCTCATCCATGCAAACCATTATTGATCATATACATCGCCTCCCCAAAACGCCTCACCTCTTCTCAGAGGTCCCACGCAATGTTTTAATGAGAATTCACTTTTATCTTACCAAAGATCAACTTCTGGTGAAGGCAAGGCATCTTGGCCAGCTCCCAACCCCATATGCCAAGCAGCAAGTGTATGCAGACCTCTCTCAATATACTTGTCAGCAAAGACGACAATTAAACCCAATCACTAAACCCCTCAACAATCATAAGATCCCATACCAATGGGGGTTCCCCACCAAACTGATGGTTACCAAAAATGGAGTGAAACACAATATCTTCACAGTAGAAGAGGCTTCACACCTGGGGAATCATACCTGAGCTATATGCGTCCTCACAATCAAATCACAAGGAGAACAACCAGTCCTCCTCTAGGAGCCACTATGCCAACAACTACAAATCTTCACCAGGTTAGTGGTACCAATGTTATAATAAATCAGTTCTACACTCAAGATTGGTGCCTGCTCATTGCAAATAGTTACACAAACTTGTACCCCAATACTGCACAGCAGCTTTGCTACAGACCACTGCTGACCCTTGTTACCCTGTATTCTTTGCTATTTTTGTTATCCTTTTATTTTTACTGCACTAGTTTTACCACCTGCAACTAAGGTATAATGCAGACTTATTTCCTTATAATCTTGCTTTATCTAAAGACTTATTATTTTCTTTTTTACCTACATTCTCTTCCCTGAGAGCACAAGAGGAATCCTATGTCAAGACTTACCTTACGCTTCTCTCCAGCGACCTGCTGTTCGAAGGACATCTACAATCTGATCCTATTAAGCGGACATATACACTCATATAACTGTAAGTAAATAATACACTCATCACAGCTGCCTTAACCCACACACCAAGATGCCAAAATTCTTGTCACTTAACACCAAGGGATTGAACCATTCAGCAAAAAGAGCATCCCTGTGGTGCACAGCACATGAATCTCATTGTGAAATCCTATGTATACAAGAGACTCATTTTAAAAATTCTGCAGAACCTCACTGCACCAACAAAAATTCCCCCCACATATATCGGGCAACAGGTCCCACTAAGAAGAACAGAGCAATCAAGAACACAATCGCCTTTACCCTCCATGACACCCTAGTCGATGCAGAAGGTAGATACCTCACTCTCAATTGCACCCTGGACAATACCAGATGCACTATAGTCAATGTGCATGCTCCCAATTCCAGACAAATCAGATTCCTATCTAAATTGATGAAAAAAAATCCACAAATTCTGCCAAAGTCACCTCATTATGTGTGGTGATTTCAATATTGTACCAGGCAATTCTCTAGACGTGTCTTCCCATACCAACAGACTCACCTCCCCAATGGGGACCTTCATATGGAACAATGATTTATATGAAGTATGAAGGTGTCACCATACCACCGAGCGTGACTACTCTTTCTTTTTCCAACCGTCACAACTCATACTCAAATCAATTATTTTTAGTGGACAAATAGACACTACACAACGTATCAGATTCATCTATATCCACAATAGCATGGTCAGATCATGCACACATTAGACTCATCAGGCTCTGCCCACCCCAAAGCACCTTGTCACCACGTTGATGGAGACAATGTTCTCATTCCCACAGTCGTGGCCGGTGATTGTTGGGCAGGGGGCTTATTAGAATCTGGAAGCCCCCTTTAAGAACGGGGCCCCCAGATCCCAGCCACCCCTTATGTGAATGAGTATTGGGTAGAGTTGAGCGAACACCTGGAAGTTCGGGTTCTGCTGGTCCGTCCGAACTTCGTGACAAAGTCCGGGTCCGGGTCCGGACGGAACCCGAACGATCGCACGGACAACGAACCCCATTGAAATCAATGGGGACCCGAACTTTTAGGCACAAAAATGGCTGTAGGAAAGTCCTGGAAAGCCCCAGAGGGCTGCAAAAGGAAGTAAAATGGGGGTAAGGGTAGGGCAAGTGCCCTACAAAAAAATGGGGACAGGGAAATAACTGTAAATATTTTTAAAAAAATAAAAACATAAAAAAAGCAAAAATGGAGGTGAATGTGGATCATCTTCAAACTGTGTCTGAAAAGTATTAATTAACGGTAGAAGCCATATAACTGTTCTAAAATCATCTTCAAACTAGGGCAAGTGCCCTACAAATAAATGGGGA
>BLSH010309406.1:136831-151758 GCA_018402905.1 Glandirana rugosa
CAAAAAATTTTTTTTAGTCAGAAGACGATAAAAAGTTGGATTTTTGCGGCCGCAGTTTTTTGTGAACAATTGCAGCCATGCCGCAATCGCTCGAAAACAGCTAACCGCAGTTTTTTGCGGTTTTGCGATGTCGATGTCTTGCGCTACCAGGGCGCAAGATTTTTGTCGAGTGATTGCGGCTGCGGGAGATGACGAGTGTTTGCGGCCGCAAAAATCTCCCGGTAACTTATTGTACCTCTCGACGTTTTTTAAGGATGTTTGCGGCCGCAGGTTTCCGGGCACACATACTCTGGAATTCAAAATCAAAATATTAAATTTAATAAACTGTGTCATGTTACGAAAATTTACCCGAACGATTTTTGAAATGTCCGGGTCCGGGTCCGTGCCACGGACACCCTAAAGTTCGGTACGGACCCGAACGTTACAGTCCGGGTTCGCTCAACACTAGTTACAAGCTGAACATTTTGTGATTTAAAAGCATTGTACTGTGTCAAATAATTTAAATTATAAAACTAAAACTTAAGGTCTCATACACACGGGCCTTTGGACGCCGGCGTTTGTAGGAATTTTTTGCAGCTCTCCATGTTATTCAATGGCCCTCTAAAAACGCCGGCGTTTGTGAGCAGTAGAGGGCGTCGGCGTTAGTGAGCTGTTTTTAGAACGCGGGACCATCGCGTTCTGTAGCTGTAGCGTTTTGGCGTTTTTTGACGCCAATCGACAAAAGCTCGCTAACGCCGTACCGACGTTAACAAGTGTTTTTTGACGCCGGCGTTTTTAGGTTGAAAAATAGCAGAAGACTGATTTTTTTTAAAAAACGCCTATGGACGCCAACGCTCACTAATGCCGATGCAAAACGCCGGTAAAAACGCCTATTTTTTCCACAGACGCCCGTGTGTATGAGGCCTTATAGTTTTTGGTGATCCATTTTGTTGAATTGCAGACATTTGATTTCTGGCTTTGGGGCACATTTATCAAGGCGAAATTACTATGTTCAATGTAAATTGTTCATGATGACTGATTCAGTTTACAGTATTTATTAAAGACCAATTAACTTTCAGTTTGAATCTGCTAAATACTGTTAAAGCCTGGTCTCTCTGTTGCAGTTCTACATTGTTGACATAGTGCTTTTGCTTTTTCTCCCAACTGTTCCACTTTTATATTTATCACTCAGCCCTGGTTCACACATGTGTGCTCTGCGAGATCGCATGGGATTCGCATCACACTGCAGTGCAAATCACATGCGATGTCCATGCGATGCGATTTCAGCCATACATATTGTATGGCTGGTATTGCATTGCATTCAAACCAAACTCACACAGAACCCTTTTTTTGGTCCGCACCAGAATCTGATTGCATGGGTGTTCATACCCATGCGATCTGATTCTTCTGCGAGTTTGCAGATCGCAGTGCGATATGCGAGCTGAAAAGGGGGTGTCGTTAACAATGTATTGACACCTCCCTTCAGTTCGCATAGGGCAGCATGAACTGCCATGTGAGTCGGGTGTGATGCAGGAACCCGCAGTGGATTTGCAGGGTTCCCGCATTACACCTTTGTGAACCGGGGCTCAATGAATCTGAGCCATTGTATACAAGATGTGTACTCTGTGGGACTACAGGGCACAGCATCAAGTGATTTTGAAGCCGGTGACCTGTATCAGTGTACATATATGAGCGTATGTGTATATTACTCTATCAGTGCACCTTAGTTACCACATTGGTATTACAGTACCTCATAAAAATGAGTACACCCCTTACATTTTTGTAAATATTTTATTATTTCTTTTCATGTGAAAACACTGAAGAAATTACACTTTGCTACAATGTAAAGTAGTGAGTGTACAGTTTGTATAACAGTGTAAATTTGTTGTCCCCTCAAAATAACTCAACATGCTGCCATTAATGTCTAAACCGCTGGCAACAAAAGTGAGTACACCCCTAAGTGAAATTGTCCAAATTGGGCTCAAAGTGTCAATATTTTGTTTGACCACCATTTTCCAGCACTGCCTTAACCTTCTTGGGCATGGAGTTCACCAGAGTTTCACAGGTTGCCACTGGAGTCCTCTTCCACTCCTCCATGATGACATCAAGGTGCTGGTGGATGTTAGAGACCTTGTGCTCCTCCACCTTCTGTTTGAGGATGCCCCACAGATGTTCAATAGGGTTTAGGTCTGGAGACCTGCTTGGTCCTCAGCTTCTTTAGCAAGGCAATGGTCGTCTTGGAGGTGTGTTTGTGGTCGTTATCATGTTGGAATACTGCCCAGTCTACAAAGGGAGAGGATCATGCTCTGCTTCAGTATGTCACAGTACATGTTGGCATTCATGGTTCCCTCAATGAACTGTAGCTCCCCAGTGCTGGCAGCACTCATGCAGCCCCAGACCATGACACTCCAATCACTATGCTTGACTGTAGGCAAGACACACTTGTCTTTGTACTCCTCACCTAGTTGCCGCCACACACGCTTGACACCATCTTGGTCTCATCAGTCCATAGGACTTGGTTCCAATAATCCATGTCCGCAGTCTGCTCATCTTCAGCAAACTGTTTGCAGGCTTTCTTGTGCATCATCTTTAGAAGAGTCTTCCTTCTGGGATGACAGCCTTGCAGACCAATTTGATGCAGTGTGCGGCGTATGGTCTGAGCGCTGACAGGCTGAACCCCCACCCCTTCAACCTCGGCAGCAATGCTGGAGGCACTCGTACATCTATTTCTCAAAGACAACCTCTGCATATAACGCTAAGCACTTACTCTCAACCTCTTTGGTCGATCATGGTGAGGCCTGTTCTGAGTGGAACATGTCCTGTTAAACCGCTGTATGGTCTTGGCCACCGTGCTGCAGCTCAGTTTCAGGGTCTTGGCAATCTTCTCATAGCCTAGGCCATCTTTATGTAGAGCAACAATTCTTTTTCAGATCCTCAGAGAGTTCTTTGCCATGAGGTGCCATGTTGAACATCCAGTGACCAGTATGAGAGAGTGAGAGTGTTAATACTAAATCTAACACACCTGCTCCCCATTCACACCTGAGACATTGTAACACTAATGAGTCACATGGCACCATGGAGGGAAAATGGCTAATTGGGCCCAATTTGGACATTTTCACTTAGGGGTGTACTCACTTTTATTGCCAGCGGTGTAGACATTAATGGCTGTGTGTTGGTTTATTTTGAGGGGGCAACAAATTTACACAAGCTGTACACTCACTACTTTACATTATAGCAAAGTGTAATTTATTCAGTTTTGTCACATGAAAAGATAGAATAAAATATTTACAAAAATGTCAGTGCTTCAAACCTTGAGTTTACTGATCCAGGATGTCTGTGTTTTGCCTCCCTTAGCATTAACAACTGATTGCAGTCTATATGAATAAAGCCCTTTATTTCCCATGTGGTAAAGCTGCCTATTGTTCTTGGCAAAGAGCCTAAAAGTCTTGTACATTCTGTAAAGTCTAGCACAGGGGTCTCCAGAGGGCCAGTTTACTGTCCTTCAGTCATTGTCCTGCTGTAAGACCCATGAACTCGGATGGAGAGACAATTTTCTGACACTGAAACCTACAGAATTCTTTGGTAGTCTTCAGATTTCATAACGCCATTCACACAGTCAAGACATCCAGAGACTCAAGTAAAAAAACACCCCAAAACATCAGTGAACCTCCACCATGTTTGACTGTAGGGACTGTATTCTTTTCTTTAACCGGTTCCACAACGCGCGCAGTATATTTACTGCGGCAGTGTGGACGGCTGCCGCGAATCGCCGTAAAAAGGCGGTGATCTGCGGGAGGCCGCTAGGGGGCGAAAACTTGCTCGCCGCACTCCGGAGGAGTGTGCCCGCGGCTCGGGCGGACCCGATGTCTGTCAGCGAGCCGCGATGAGCGGCCGCAGCCATAGAGCGGGGAACTGCTGATGTAAACACGGTGGTTCTCGGTTCTTTCAATGGGGACATAGGAGATCTACTGACCCCTGTCACTGGGATCAGTTAGATCTCCTATGCCCATGTTAGCCCAGCCCCCCCACAGTTAGAACACACCCAGGGAACACTGTTAACCCCTAGCTCTCCCCCCCAGGTTAACCCCTTCACTGCCAATGACATTTATACAGTAATCAGTGGACATTTAAATTTCTGATCGCTGAATAGATGTCATTGGTCCCAAAAAAGTGTCAAAAATATCCGACATGTCCGCCGCAATATCGCAGTACCGCTGAAAATCGCAGATCGCCGCCATTACTAGTAAAAAATGTAAAAAAAATGAAAACCCCAGAAATTAATTCTCACCATCCGTAAACGCGGCCACTTTTGCGCAAACCAATCAATAAACGCAGATTGCGATTTTTTTTACCACAAATATGAGGAAGAATATAAATCGGCCAAAACCAATGAAAAAAAATGCTTTTTCATTTATTTTTTTGGATTTGTATTTTAGCAAAAAGTAAGAAAAACTGTTTTTTTTGCAAAATTGTCGCTCTTTTTTTGTTTATAGCGGCGATCAGAAATGACGCAGAGAGGATCAAATACCACCAAAAGAAAGCTCTATTTGTAAGAAAAAAGGACGCAAATTTTGTTTGGGTACAACGTCGCACGACCGCGCAATTGTCAGTTAAAGCGACGCAGTGCCGAATCGCAAAAACTGCTCTGGTCAGGAAGGGGGTAAAACTTTCTGGGGCTGAAGTGGTTAAAGGCCTCATTTCTTTTTCTGAAAACAGTAGAATAATGGGCTTTGCCAAAAATCTGTAATTTTGTTTCATCTTTCCATAGCACATTCTCCTAAAAATATTTTGGCTTCCTCATTTAAGTTTTGGCAAACTCCAATCTGGCTTTGGAGTAGTGGTGGTAGTAGTAGTAGTAGTAGTAGTAGTGGTACAATTGTGCATCTCACTCTGAATGAAAAGGGACGCTAAGTCCCTTTTCATTCAGAGTGAGATGCACAATTGTACCCTGTGCTTGAAGGTCAGCTTGAATTTGTCTGGGAGTTGATTGAGACTCCTTATCCACCATTCAAAAAATCCTTTGTTGCAATCTTTGATCAATTTTTCTCTTTCGTTCACATCCAGAGAGATTAGCTAAGGTGCCATGGGCTGTAAACTTCTTGATAATGTTGCGCACAGTGGACACAGGAACATTAAGGCTCCATGCACACTGGACGCTATAGGACTGTTTCAGCATCGGGTAGGAGACGCTGCTCACAAAATGTTCTATTTGCAGTGTTTTGTAAGCAGCGTTTAGCGGCGTTTTTTGGCTTTTTTTTTTTTACTTCATTGGCTTCCATTGACTGCAAAAAACGCCAGACGCCGATATACCGGGGTTTAGCGGCGTTTACCGGCGTCTGGCATTTTTTGTGGTCAGGAGAACGACTTTTGAATGCCAATTCAGGGCGTTCAGATAACAGCCCAAAAACGCCACTGCTGATAAAAATCAATAAACGACCATGTGTGCATGGACACATAGGATAAAATAAAGTGGCGTTTTTGGGCTGTTAAAAAAAAACGCCAAAACGACCAAAAACGGTCGTTTTTGAGTTACAGTGTGCATGGAGCCTAAGATCTCTTGAGATGGACTTGTAACCTTGAGATTGTCCATGCTTGTCCACAATTTATGTTCTCAAATCCTCAGACAATTCTTTGCTGCTTTCTCTTCCCCAATCTCTGTGTGGCACATAGAGACACACAACAGAAAAATTGAGTCAATTTCTCATAATTTTAACTGGTTGCTGGTGTAATTTCTATTTTCCCAGCACCTGTTAATTGATACATGTGAGTTTAATTACAAACTACAGAAGGATCACACAATTTGAATGCAATTGAATCTGAATTACAATTTTGAAAAGGTGCCAAAAATTTTGTCCAGTCCATTTTTGGAGTTTTGCGTAGAATGTGTCAGATTTGGCTTTTTGTTTCTCCACTTTTTTGTGTCATATCAATACAAACAAAAGAAATAAACCTGAGAATGCCTAAACATTTGTAATTGCAACAATTTTTTGGGCGAATCTGACAAATGAAGGGGTGCCAATATTTTTGGCCATGACTGCATATATTTATTTTAGTTAGCAAAGTACAAAGTTGTACACTGGAAATGATACTATATACTGTATATATACTTTCATTTTTCTGATTCTGAGGTCTTAGAAATGTTTTAGAAATATAAATTGTTCTTTGTTCTATTTTTAACTAGATCTAAATTCAAGACAGTCACCTGCATTATGTCTTCTTTTTTTACTAATTTTTTTACAGCCCAACTTTAGCCAAAACTCCTGGAAGAGTCGTATTATTACTGCTGTCTGTGTCCCCACTGGGGAGATCTTTCCCTTAGTTCTTGTCCCAATGAAACCCAAACACCGAGACAAGGGCAAGGAAAAATTTCCCCAGAGAGACAAAGACAGCAATTAAAGTTTTACATACAGGCACAGAATGTAGGAAGACATAAAAAACACACTGAGCTCAGTAATAAACACACAAAGAGGAAAGGGAATTGACTTGAAGGAACAGCTATCATAAAATAACATCATCCTGAATACATGAAAGTACACAACAGCAAAGTAAAATACAGACGACTCTTTAGTAGTGAAAGACACATTTTATAACACACAATATTACAATTTTATTAAGGATATAAGAAGTACTGAATATACACTTTCATATTTACCATATCATCTTTAACCGCTTCCCGACTGGCTCATGTACATTTACTGCTGCACTGTGGCAGCGTCCCGTGCCGTCTTTAAACGGCAGCTTGCACGTGCGCTGAAGCAGACGGGAGCGCGCCGGCGGCCTCGTGCCTGCTGCACTCTGCAGGAGTGTATCCTGGCAAAGAGGTAGAACTGGGAACTGCCGATGTAAACATGGCGGTCCCCCATTCTGACAGGCGGCATGTAAGAGATCTAGTGATCACTGTCACTGGGATCAGTTAGATCTCTTATGCCCCTGGCAGCCCAGCCCCCTCAGTTAGAACACGCCTAGGGAACACCGTTAACCCCTAGATCTCCCGCTGCAGGTTAACCCCTTCACTGCCAATGACATTTCCACAGTAATCAGAGGATATTTAAATTTACAATCGCTGTGTAAATGTCATTGGTCCCAAAAAATGGTCAAAAATGTCCGACATGTCCGCTCCAATATCACAGTCCCGATAAAAATCGCAGATCGCCGCCACTACTAGTGAAAAAAAAAAATTGTAAAAATGCCAGAAATTGACTCTCATGATTTGTAAACGAGGCAACTTTTGCGCAAACCAATCAATAAGCGCCGATTGCGATTTTTTTTTTTTTTACCAAAAATATGAGGAAGAATATAAATCAGCCAAAACCTATGAATAAATTAGTTTTTATATATATTTTTTGGATTTGTATCCTAGCAAAAAGTAAGAAATATTGTTTTCCTTTCCTGATGGACTCCATGGCAGCATACGTATGTGTTAACCCCACCTCCTCTCCACTCCTATAGGACCCCACTCCCAAAAATTTAGGCTCAGAGCCAGGGGTCGTGTTCTGTAACTAGCCTACTCCTGACACTGGGGTGGGAACTCCTGCTGCCTTGGAGTCCACCAGGAAAGGAAAATTACGGTAAGTATTTGATAGGAAATTTTCTGCTTTCCTGACAGACTCCATGGCAGCATACGTATGGGATTTAACTAGCTATACACCTCATGGGCAGGCAATGCTGAAAATACTGAACCAAAGGCTTTAATTCGTACTGTCAACAGACAGGCCCTTCAAGCCACAAAAAACAGAGGATAACGAAGCAGGCTCTGCATAATAATGAGCCATAAATGTATTGATTGATTGAGGGCCGCAAGGCCACCCTACGGACTATATTGGGAGCCACATGCTGCAAGACTGCCCTAGATGTAGACACACTCCTGGATGAGCGAGTGGTCACCACCTCCAGAGAGCCAAGCCCTCAGCTCTGAGCCTGTTGGATGGCCCGGACAACCCGTGCCACCATCATCCTAGATGAGGCACATTTCCCGTGTTATTTTCGGCAAAGAATGAACAGTCATTCTAAAGCCTGAAGGAAGCTATCGCTTGCAGATATGATAATATCTGAGAGATTCCTAGAACCAAAGAAAAGGCCATCTTATACATAGCTCACATTTGATTTACACTTGCCAAGTCAATCAAAGTAGCGCAAAAGTCAGATCACTTATTTGAAAAAGAAAGGTTACTACTGAGAGCCAAACTCAGGATACCACAACATGACCTCTCCCATGTCTAAAGGATGTATGATAGTACTCTAAAGGATAGCAGACCAATTCCTTGTTACCCATGAAATGATGTCATCTTGAGATTTGAGTCGAGCATAGGCAACGGCATCATTCACTCTGGAGAGAGTCTTAAGAAAGGTTCTATATGGTGATGCCTCAGTTTGAGACTTTATATGCCGACGTGATAGCCACGAGAAAGGTGAATTTGACCAAGGTCTCAATAGGGACAGTCTTAGAATACTGTGCCCCAATTCCCGAAGGAGTCGAGAACAAGAGGGAGGTACCATTTGGGAAGCCTCTGCTTACTCCACAGCCTGAGCCTAGGTCATGACAGAAGGTCTGGCCTGAGGGGAATGGCTCTGGTTTCCGGCAGCTGATCTGTGCTAACACAGGGAGCCATGGCAAATACGGCATCTCTGTCTCTACCTCCCCGACTTCTGTTTGAATCTTCTAGCATGGAGATAGGAACAGGAACTATACAAGCACACACTTGATACAGAAGGTACATTCTGTGATAATATTATAACACTGAAAACACACTAATACTGCCGTGCCACCTACTGGTATAGACAGTTATAGTGTATATATGTAGTTTATGGTACCGAGCAACTGTACTGTTGTACCTCCAACAGTATAAAATTTCTCCAACTTCTTGGTAGACAGACAGGTTGATTTTGGACTGACCCCCAGGGACCTGCCTGACAACTACCACATGGAGAGACCATTTGTTGCTCTTCAGTTGGACTCTGGAAAGAAACCCTGTTAGAGTCATTCAGCATTCCGGGGACATAAACCGACGAGATGTCGGTTAGATTACTCTGAGTCCAAGGCATACTGGCTTGTAGGGAGCAGAAGGCTGCCAGTAATTTCAGAATGTTTGCACACTCCCGTGAAACTGACAGCCCCACCTGTCCTGCATTATCCCTGATAGGCAGTAAGTCCCCCGTTTTGTATCGCTGGTATCAAACGCAATTGTGAAGTAGGAGATGGGGCAATGGAATGGCCAATAAATGCCTTTCTCCATTGCAGTCACCTAGGGCTCTCTCATAACTGAGGCCTTGTAGATGACCTGCATTCTACATCCTGGCTCCCACTGCTGGGAAAACCGCATTCTCCAGAGCATCCACTTGACCATTGGCTACGTAGACACCATAGTGCCGATAATTTTAGACACCGAAAGGTGCGCAGGTGGGAAGAAGACTGACCGAGATTCAGGTAACGATGCAAGTTAACGTTTAGGTCTACGAATTGAGCCAGCCACCTGGCTGGATCCCAATCATAAACTTCTCCTTTAGGTAAGAAATGTTTTAGGTGTTTGAGGTCTCTAGCTGGCCCCTGCAAGCTGTTCTTTATGACCATGAAGAGGGACAAGCGCATGCCCAGAAGTCTTCCACCTTCTGGGGCTGGCACAGCAGCACTTTGCGGCACCAGAGACCTTACATAATACAAGAGTATCTGCCTCTTTTACCTTAGGGTAAGGTAAATCTGGGAAAACAAAACTGAGCTGAGGAGGAAATCCGAAGGCCCATGCGTATCCTGAAACGACTGTTTTAAAGTTCCAACAGTCGAGACCCCAACTCGGCCCCTCGGAAACCTGAGGTCAGGTTCACTTACCCGGCCTTGAGGAGACACCTGGCCTCTCCACCAGCTTTTCCCAAAATCCTGACCTGGTCTGTAAAAGCGTGCGACTCCCGTACACACTGAACATTGTCTTTTGGACCACGTAATCTTCCGGCCTAGCAGGTGCCAATCCTGAGGCAAAACCCAAATGTGGCCCAGGTTATGGTGCTATTCAGCTCGTTTGCAAACGATGAAGCTCCCTCAAGGGGATCTTCCACCATACCTGCTAGGGGCAGGATCAGCCAGCCTAGACCAGAGCCATGGCGCTTACTTAGTCGTAGCTAGCCAGGACAATCCTACAATGTGTATGATGTCACATAAAGCCTCCTGGAACCTACAGCCAGCTCTGGCTCTTGAGCTACCAGGTTTCTGGTCGCTTCATCTGAAAAGTTTTGAATCCGCACTCTCTTCCACATTTTCAGTGCTATAAACATGGCCACTAGAGCCTAGGCCGACTTTCGGCCCAACCACGCATCTTCCAGGGAAGAGCAACCGGCTTGCTTGCCTTAGCAAACTTCGACAAGTAGAGAGGCAGCCTTTCGATCCTTCACATCCTTATCCCTGGATGGATAGAGCTTGGCCTGCTCAGAAGGGAGGTATATGTCGTGACCTGGCCCATCCAAAATGATGTCCCCTAGTCCCGTTAGGAATGGGGAGAATAGGACACTCTCTCTGAGGCTACGTCTCCGCTATTGCGACCCCAGAGTCGCATGATTCAAAGCGCGACTCTGCAGCACGACTAAGTGCAGCCCCCGAACCAACTTACAGTCTTTCTGTCCGAGGAACTGGGCGAGGCATCATAAAGCCGGTGTCCTCCGGGGCTTCGTTGGCCACTGAGCCTGACATAGTGGTGGTTTTGCTCCGTGTGTGGGATGTGCCCCATTCCTTTAGGGACTGCTGCACCACACACTTTACCGACGACTCCATCTGCTGGTTTTCTGTCTTTTTTTGCGACTGCCCGGGCGTAACAGAGGTCGCACAGAGACTTGCCCTCTGGGACTTGTGCCCGACATCCCCAGCAGGCTCTGTGAACAGAGCGGCTGTTGTGGCGGCAGGAGCGGTGTCTGGAGGAGGAATGGGAACGTCTCCTCTGAAGGTGGTCCCTAGCGAGGTAGTGCAGGAACCTTTCCACAGTTGCTGCAACTTTAAGTCGCATAGACAAGTCGCACTGGAGGAAACAGAACCCGAGGTGCTTACAGAACTTCCTCTTGCTTTGCAGGAGACTCTACAGGTTCTACCCATACAGATGCCCTCTTCATAGCTTTGACCAAAGGGGCACCCCCGCGCCTCACCAGCAACGTGATTTGATGGAAATCCTTCTCTCCAACCGCTAGGGCATAATATTGCTCACACAGAGACCTGCCCTCTGGGACCTGAATCCCTTATCCCCAGCAGGCTCCTTCCTTGGAGACATTAGAGTTGCCACCTCATCCCCCCAAACCCGAACACACATCAACCGCGCAGGCCCAGAGGCCGATCAAATTGGTAATTAAACTCACTTGGTGCCTTATCTGCATCGAAATTAACCTCAGAACCTGTGCAATCCACACGCGCCCGGGCCCAAAGGGACGAGACGGCAACCCCAGCTGACATAGCGGTGAGTGCGGTGCCTAGAGAAGGATTCAGAGCTTCTGCTATGAAGGCTGGATCTTGACAGCCATGATGTTTATGATGACCAAATCTGGATGAAGAAAGTGGATGTTGTGATCTAAGGAGGTCTTACTGATCTCCTGCCGTGTTTTGTGAATCTGACCTAGAAGGACACAACAAAAAAAAAAGCACAAAATAAGGTAGAAAAGAAAAGCCAAAAGTGTGCCCAGGCAAGCAAAGGGTTAAACACCCTCTAAAACTTGCTACACAAGTGCTGGCCACAAGGGGAGCAGTAATACATCTGTAGTGTGAACTGCACAGATAACCAAACTGCACAGGTGATACAATCACACCAAGACAGCACACAAGGTTGCATTGCAGAGCATATACCTGTGATGATTGCATACAGCATTAGAGACTGCTGCAAGCTGCCCACAGAGAAAAACTCAATATCAACAGTCCTGACCGTTGAGCGAATTTCTCCCTCTGCAATGATGCCACTGCTCCCCACAGCACACCTGCGCTGAGTCTCTGGGCAGGAATAACCCAGGGACACTCGGCCATTTAGAGAGAGCGGCGGCTTGGAACGCAGGTGCGCTCCAGCCACCACAGGCTGAAAGACATTAAAGCCAGGAAAAGAAAACAGACAAACAGATAAAAGCACAAACTGCTGCCATGAAGTATGCAATAGAAAGGTATACATCCCCCACGATTACGCCTGGATACAGAGGACGTGGTTGCTGCATGGGCTCAGGGTGTTTATGGCCGCCGCCTCTTAGCTAGGCTATTAGGCCGTACTGCTGCTTTTGCCTCCCAATGGCCAGGCTTGAGCTCTACATGACACCGCATCCAACACCCCTCTCCACCCCGCTCATGGCTGGGGGTTTTCTGGAGATTACACATGATGCCACATCCATCACCCTTCTTCACCCCACTCACAGCTGGGGACTGCTAGGGATTTACATGGGACCGCATCCATCGCCCTTCTCCTCCCCGCTCATAGCTGGGGCTGCTGGAGGTTACACATGGTGCCGCATCCATCACCCCACTCACAACTGGGGACTGCTAGGGATTTACATGGGACCGCATCCATCACCCCTCTCCACCCCGCTCATAGCTGGGGCTGCTGCAGATTTTACATGGCACCGCATCCATCACCCCTCTTCACCCCACTCACCGATGAGGACTGCCGGGGATTTACATGGGACTGCAGCTATCGCCCTTCTCTGACCCACCAACGGCTGGGAATTGCTGGAGACGCCACACATCTTCTGGATCACAACTTGCCGAACAACCAGGCCTCGGTCGTGGACACCTTATCCAAGGTAAGACTTCAATCATTCTGGTCTTCAGGAGGAGGACAAAAAAGGAACACGGCCCCTGGCTCTGAGTCTAAATTTATGGGAGTGGGGTCCTATAGGAGTGGAGAGGAGGCGGGGTTAACCCATACGTATGCTGCCATGGAGTCTGTCAGGAAAAGATAATTAATGCAGCTATCACATTTAATGCTGAACAATGCACTTGCAGACCTATTATACTTCCTACATATCTGAAACTAACAGCCTGTACAGAGGTAGGAGTACAGAACTGTAGGAAGAGTGACATTGCACCCCCTCCCTGTACTTACCCCATCTAGGTCGTGGGCATCCTCTGGGCAGTGGCCGGCGGGGCTATGCCTCTCCTACTTCCTCGGCTTACCTGCTGCGTCTCCTCCCTCCTCCTCCTTGGCGGTCAATAGGATCGTTTCTCCTCTCGGCCTATCAGGTCTTAGGACCCGCTTCCTGAGCCGGGATTGGCAGGAGGAGAAGCAGGAAGACCGTAGCGAATAGCCCCAAGCCCACCCTTTTTTTAAGCCAATTAGAGCCTCAAGCTCTAATCATGTGCTTCTAGAAAAAAAAACAAAAAAAACCTCCCATTGGAATCCATGCGTCCAGCGCCCTGCATGTAAATTAGGGGCTGGGCATATGGATTAGGGGGCAGTGCCCCAGCGCCCCGTTTGGATGGGCCGCTGCTGCTCTGCAGGCTCCTGGGAAAAAATAATACATGTATAACTATAATGTTTTTAGGTCAGTTTTATTTTTGTTATTCTTTTTTGTGTATATTTTTATAGTTGTATTTTATATATGTTTTCACCATCTATATACAATCTTCGTTTTTCAAGTTATATGTAGTACATGACAAGGGGTTTTCAGATCACTATAGGCTGGCTAAAGAGACAGCTTTCCTTGTGACAGCAATAAAAGTGATAAAATAAAAAAAATACTCTTTAACCACTTGCCATCAAATGGCAGTGGGGCGAAATGGCTATTGTTGTGGGCGGACACCATATGACGTCGCCCCTTTAAGCTGGGATTGCGCGCGATCGGGCGCGCGCATCCCGGCTCTGTCGGTGTCGGCGTGTCCCCGGGACACACCGCGTCACTGACAGGGGTGAACAGCCATTGGTTATGGCTATTTACCATGTGATCGTCACGGCTGATCACAAATGGCACGTCCCCCATTTGCACGGCGCATGCGCGTGATTGGGAGCGCGCTGCGCGTGCACGTCGGTGGCGGCGTGTTCCCAGGGAACACTGCCTGTCACCGACACTGGTATCAGCCGCCGGCTGTTACCTTGTGATCGGCTGTGATCTACTTCACAGCCGATCACATCCAAAGTAAACAGAGCGGTAACTCACTGTTACCAGCTCTTCTCTCCTCACACAGTTTCTAGTGTGAGGAAGGAAGAGCTGGGATCAGTGAGTTACTGATCTGTATAGTACCAACACACACTGTTACATCCCCCCTGCCCCCCCAATGCACCAGTCACCCAACAGTCACCCCATCTGCCCCCATAAGGTGTACCTGTCATCATAAAGTGAACCTGTCATCATAAAGTGCACCTGTCACAAGACTGCCATCATAAAGTGCACCTGTCACCCGTCAGTGACCGTGGCATGTCACCCGTCACCCATCAGTGACCATGGCATGTCACCCGTCAGTGACCACCGCCAGTCACCCGTCACCCATCACTGACCACCGCCAGTCACCCGTCACCCATCACTGACCACCGCCAGTCACCCATCACGGACCACCGCCAGTCACCCGTCACCCATCACTGACCACCGCCAGTCACCTGTCACCCGTCACGCATCTGTGACCACCGTCAGTCACCCATGACGCATTAGTGATCACCACCAGACACCGGTCACCCATCAGTGACCACCTCCAGACACCCGTCACCCATCAGTGACCACCGCCAGATACACGGCACCCATCAGTGACCACTGCCAGTCACCCATCAGTGACCACCACCAGTCACCCGTCACCCATCAGTGACCACCACCAGTCACCCGTCACCCATCAGTGACCACCGCCAGACACCTGGCACCCATCAGTGACCACCGCCAGTCACCCGTCACCCATCAGTGACCTCCACCAGTCACCCGTCACCCATCTGTGACCACCACCAGACACCCATCACCCATCAGTGACCACCACCAGACACCCGGCACCCATCAGTGTGCACCGCCAGTCACCCATCAGTGAC
>BLSH010309406.1:151768-176042 GCA_018402905.1 Glandirana rugosa
GCCCACTGACCACCACCAGTGACTACCCACTGACCACCTCCAGTGACTACCCACTGACCGCCACGTGTGACTACCCACGGCCACCCATCAGTGTGCACCGCCAGTCACCCATCAGTGACCTCCACCAGTCACCCATCAGTGACCACCACCAGTCACCCGTCACCCATCAGTGACCACCACCAGACACCCATTACCCATCACTGACCACCACCAGAGACCCATCACCCATCAGTGACCACCGCCAGTCACCCATCACCTATTAGTGACCACTGCCAGTCACCCATCACCCATCAGTGACCACCGCCATTCACCCATCACCCATCAGTGACCACTGCCAGTCACCCATCAGTGACCACCACCAGTCACCCATCAGTGACCATCACCAATCACCAGTCAGTGACCGTCACACCCATGAGTAAACATCACCTGTAAAAGTCTCACACATGTGGTATTGCCATACTCGGGGGGGAGGGAGTAGTAGAATGTATTTTGGGGTGTGATTTTTGCTATGTACATGCTATGTGTTGGAAATATCATATAAATGGACAACTTTGTGTAAAAATAAAAGAGTTTTCATTTTTTTCCCACATTTTCCAAAAACTACTGGAAAAAATGACATATGTAATAGGGGGTTGAGAAATGAGATGTGTAATTTATGCTTGTAGAATGCCTGAAGGTGCTAGTTCAATGTTGGGCCTCTGTATGTGGTCAGGTAAAAGTCTCACACGTGGTATGACCATACTCAGGAGAAATAACAGAATGTATTTTGGGGTGTCATTTTTGCTATGTACATGCTATGTGTTGGAAATATCTTATAAATGGACAACTCTGTGTAAAAAAAATGCGTTTTCATTTTTTTCCACATTTTCCAAAACCGACTTGAAAAAAAATCAAAAGTTCAAAGACTCATTATGCCTCATAGATTATTAGTTGGGGTGTTTGCTTTCCAGAATGGGGTCATTTTGTGGGCAATTCCATTGTCCTGGTGCTCCAGGACCAAAAATGTGATTGGTCGTCATGACATTAGTTGTGTAATTTATGTCCCTAGAATACTTGACGGCGCTCCCTGCATGTTGGGCCTCTGTATGTGGCCAGGATGTGACAAAGTCTCAGACATGTGGTATCGCCATACTCAGGAGGAGTAGCAGAATGTGTTTTGGGGTATAATTTGTGGTATGCATATGCTGTGTGTGAGAAATAACTTGTTACAATGACAATTTTGTGAAAAAAAAAAGAAAAAAAAATCTTAATTTTGCAAAGAATTGTGAGAAAAAAATGACAACTTCAAAAAATTAACCATGCCTCTTACTAAATACCTTGGACGATCTACTTTCCAAAAAGGGATCATTTGGGGGGTATTTGTACTTTCCTGGCTTGTTAGGGTCTCAAGAATTGAGATAGGCCGTCAGTATATCAGGTTTGATCAATTTTCAATGATTGGCACCATAGCTTGTAGACTCTATAACTTACACAAGAACCAAATAATATAAACTTATTTGGGTTATTTTTACCAAAGATAGGTAGCAGTATAACTTTTGGCCAAAATTTACAAAGAAAAATTACTAATTTGCAAAATGTTATGACAGAAACAAAGAAAAAGGCATTTTTTCACAAAATTTTCAATCTTTTTTTTATTTATAGCACAAAAAATAAAAAAAACCCTAGTGATTAAATACCACCAAAAGAAAGCTCTATGTGTGTGAAAAAAAAGGATGCAAATTTCATATGGGTACAGTGTTGCATGACTGAGTAATTGTCGCGCTCACTGTGTCCGGGGGGGGCCAGGGAGCGGGTGTGGCGGACTCGATCTCCGCCGGCTACCCGCGATGCCCCCCCCAGAGTGAAAGAACGGAGGTCCGTGAATGTAAACACGGATCTCCATTCTGTGAGAGGGGGAAGGGCTGTGATCACAGCCTTCCTCTATATGGAAGCTGTGATCGCTCCCCTTCCCCTGCTAGGGCAGCCCCCATACAGTTAGAACACGCCCAGGGAACACAGTTAACCCTTAGAGCGCCCCCTGTAGGTTAACCCCTTCACTGCCAATGGCATTTACACAGTAATCAGTGCATTTTTATAGCACTGATCGCTGTATAAATGCCAATGGTCCAAAAAAAGTGTCAAAATGGTCCGACATGTCCGTCCCAATATCGCAGTACCGCTAAAAATCACAGATCGCCGCCATTACTTAAAATCCCCAAAAATGAATTCTCATCAACCGTAAACGCGGCAATTTTTGCGCAAACCAATCAATAAATGCTGATTGTGATTTTTTTAATCACAAATATGAGGAAGAATATAAAATCGGCCAAAACCGTTGAAAAAAATGTTTTTTTATATTTTTTTTTTGGATTTGTATTTTAGCAAAAAGTAAGAAATTTGGGTTTTTTTGCAAAATTGTCGCTCTTCTTTTGTTTATAGCGGCGATCAGAAATGACGCAGCGGTGATAAAATACCACCAAAAGAAAGCTCTATTTGCGGGAAAAAAAGGACGCAAATTTAGTTTTGGTACAACGTCGCACGACAGCGCAATTGTCACTTAAAGCGACGCAGCGCCGAATCGCAAAAGGGCTCTGGTCCTAAAGTGTGAAATCCTTCCGGGGCTGAAGTAGTTAAGCCCCATTAGGCAGCAGATGAAGGCGTTTTATATGCCGCAGTCACAATGCATTAGGTATAATAAGGAGTTTCCTGAATAACAGAATTTTTTTGTGTCACTCTTTCTAGCCAGCCTATAACCCTGGTGTTACGTTGGAGTTATTAACTGGCTGCTCTGCTGTAAGTAAGTTAGGATTAGAGGGACGCAAATTACTTGCCATACCCCAGGGGGGGTACTGACAACCCACACTACGCTAAAAAAAAAACTGGCTCCTAACTTTTTTAGCTGGCTCCTAGATTCAAAGCAAATTTTTCAAGCCCTGGTATAGTGTATATATACAGTGGGTATGGAAAGTATCCAGACCCCCTTAAATTTTTCACTCTTTGTTATATTGCAGCCATTTGCTAAAATCATTTAAGTTCATTTTTTCCCTCATTAATGCACACACAGCACCCCATATTGACAGAAAAACACAGAATTGTTGACATTTTTGCAGATTTATTAAAAAGAAAAACTGAAATATCACATGGTCCTAAGTATTGAGACCCTTTTCTCAGTATTTAGTAGAAACACCCTTTTGATCTAATACAGCCATGAGTCTTTTTGGGAAAGATGCAACAATTTTTTCACACCTGGATTTGGGCATTCTCTGCCATTCCTCCTTGCAGATCCTCTCCAGTCCTGTCAGGTTAGATGGTAAACGTTGGTGGACAGCCATTTTTAGGTCTCTCCAGAGATGCTCAATTGGGTTTAAGTCAGGGCTCTGGCTGGGCCATTCAAGAACAGTCACGGAGTTGTTGTGAAGCCACTCCTTCTTTATTTTAGCTGTGTGCTTAGGGTCATTGTCTTGTTGGAAGGTAAACATCCAGCCCAGTCTGAGGTCCTGAGCACTCTGGAGAAGGTTGTGGTCCAGGATATCCCTGTACTTAGCCACATTCATCTTTCCCTCGATTGCAACCAGTCGTCCTGTCCCTGCAGTTGAAAAACACCCCCACAGCATGATGCTGCCACCACCATGCTTCACTGTTGGGACAGTATTGGGCAGGTGATGAGCAGTGCCTGGTTTTCTCCACACATACCGCTTAGAATTAAGGCTAAAAAGTTCTATCTTGGTCTCATCAGACCAGAGAATCTTATTTCTCACCATCTTGGAGTCCTTCAGGTGTTTTTTAGCAAACTCCATGCAGGCTTTCATGTGTCTTGCACTGAGGAGAAGCTTCCGTCGGGCCACTCTGCCATAAAGCCCCGACTGATGGAGGACTGCAGTGATGGTTGACTTTCTACAAATTTCTCCCATCTCCTGACTGCATCTCTAGAGCTCAGCCACAGTGATCTTTGGGTTCTTCTTTACCTCTCTCACCAAGGCTCTTCTCCCCCGATAGCTCAGTTTGGCCGGACGGCCAGCTCTAGGAAGGGTTCTGGTCGTCCCAAACGTCTTCCATTTAAGGATTATGGAGGGCACTGTGTTCTTAGGAACCTTAAGTGCAGCAGACATTTTTTTGTAACTTTGGCTAGATCTGTGCCTTGGCACAATTCTGTCTCTGAGCTCTTCAGGCAGTTCCTTTGACCTCATGATTCTTATTTGCTCTGACATGCACTGTGAGCTGTAAGGTCTTATATAGACAGGTGTGTGGCTTTCCTAATCAAGTCCAAGCAGTATAATCAAACACAGCTGGACTCAAATGAAGATGTAGAACCATCTCAAGGATGATCAGAAGAAATGTACAGCACCTGAGTTAAATATATGAGTGTCACAGCAAAGGGTCTGAATACTTAGGACCATGTGATATTTCAGTTTTTCTTTTTTAATAAATCTGCAAAAATGGCAACAATTCTGTGTTTTTCTGTCAATATGGGGTGCTGTGTGTACATTAATGAGGAAAATAAATGAACTTAAATGATTTTAGCAAATGGCTGCAATATAACAAAGAGTGAAAAATGTAAGGGGGTCTGAATACTTTCTGTACCCACTGTGTATATGGTGTTTTTGTGCATAAAAATTTCCAAATAAAATTGTGTTTGAAATACCATGTGACATAAAAAAATTGCAAAACCCACCATTTTATTCTCTAAGGACTCTGCTAAAAAATATATATTGTTCAGGGGTTCTAAAAATACAGATTTTTACTCGTAAACAAAAATTGTCAGAAAAGGCCTGGTTCTTAAAGCGGAATTCCACCCATTCAAAAAGTGCAGCTGCTGACTTTTAAAGAAAAAAAAAAAAGGGGGGGGTGGCGTAGTGAGGAGCTATGAGTAGGTGGTTCCCACTGAATTGTGGAATTGGCTAGAGTGTTTAAACTGGGTCCAGTTGGCCCATATTTTTGCATGCTTGACCGGGGTATCATGGGCTGTAGCTATTAGCTCTTCCATTTCTTCAATTTTTTTAATTTGATTGTACCATTCCTGTATTGAGGGGATTCTGGAGGTTCCCCAGGCTCTTGGGATACACAATTGCACCGCGTTAATCAGATTCATGGTAAGGGAATTGTAGTAGGAATGTGCTTGTGTGGGTTGTAGGTGGAGTAAGAATTGTTCGGGGATTAATGTGAGTTTTTGCAAAGTGATGTGGTTAATTCGGTCGAGGATTTTCTCCTAAAATGGAGCAATTTCCTTGCATTCCCACCAGATATGAAGGAGCGTTCCCGGGGATGCCTTACATCTCCAGCAAAGGTTAGAAGTGTTGTGATTGAAGATTTTTAAAGTGGTTGAGGTCTGATACCAGCGTGAAATAAGCTTGAAGTTGTTTTCTTGGATGGAGATGTTTATGGAGCCCCTGTGTGCATGTTTGTAAATCTGACTTCACTGTTCTTCTGTAAAGTCTGTGTGGAGATCTCTATTCCACGCCGCACAGAACCAGCCAGTATTGCTAGAGGTGTTCGTGTTGAAGAGTGAGTATATAGTGGAGATTATATGTTGCAATGTTTTTTTGTTGGAACATAGTTTATCAAATAGATAGTGATAGAGGCTGAGTCAGGTTGCATTTTGTTCAGATTGTTTGGATAAAATGTTTTATTTGTACATATTTCCAGTAGTTTATTGATGAGTTTGGCCATGTTTTTTTTGATGGTATCAAGGGATAAAGTCATCCCGTTAGTGGTCAAGTGGTGGATTCGAATGTCATTGTTTGGCTCCATTCCTGAAAGGAAATGGCCATCTTGTAACCCATGGAGGAATTCTGGGTTTTTGGTTAAGGGAGTCATGGGTCCAGGTATTGCGGAGATACCTTTGGTTTTTGCGGCTTCTTTAAATCTGCGCAGTGTAGGGCCTATTAGGGGATGATCTTTCAGGTCTTTAGGAATCAAGTCATTGCGTATCCAGGGTAAATGTTGTAAGGGTATGTTTGTAGTGGCCTTTTCTAAGAAGACCCAATCCTTGATTTTGTCATTTGAATTCCAATCTACTATACGTTGTAGGTGACAAGCTCAATAATAGAGTTTTATGTCGGGGATTCCCAGTCCTCCTTTAAGTTTGGGGAGGGTGAGATGAGAGTAGGAGATTCTAGGCTTTTTATTGTTCCAAAGGAATTGGTGCATGTTGTTTTAATATTTTTAAAAAAGTTGGGGGTAACGCGATGGGGACAGTCTGTAGAAAGTACAAAATACGGGGGAGAATATTCATCTTGAGTATGGCTATTCTACCAAACCACGAAAAGTGGGGTTTACTCCATTTTTTGAGGTCTTCCCTAATGTTGAGTATTATAGGTGTGTCGTTTTTGCAGTAGAGGTCTGTTGGTAGGGTTGTGAGGTATATACCTAAATACTTAATTGCATCTTTCCGCCAGGTGAATGGAAAGTTCTCTTCGCATAATTTGACTAGTGAAGGATGTAGTGATATGTTTAATGCTTCTGATTTTGAAAAGTTCATTTTGAAATTTGCGATATATTGAAAGAGTTTGAAATTTTTTAGTATGTTTGGAATAGATGTGATTTGTTAAAAATAAGAGTATGTCATCCGCAAAGGCGGCTATTTTATAGTGCTTTCCTGCTACATCTATTCCTTTTATGTCACTGTTACTCCTTATTTTTCTAAGGAAGGGTTCAAGAGTTAGGATAAAAAGGATTGGGGATAAGGGCCATCCCTGTCGTGTTCCATTTTGGATTGAGAAGGTGTTCGATAGGAAGCCATTAACCCTCACTCTACCTGAGGGTTTTGAGTAAAGCTCCATTATGAAAGTGATGAGTCTTGGGCCCAGTCCTAGTGCTTGAAGGGTTGTTTTCAGGTAGTCCCAGGCCAACCTATCGAATGCCTTCTCAGCATCCAGTGATAGGAAGAATCCCTGTGATTGGTTTAGCCAATGTTGTATGTTCAGCGCTTTGGTTGTGTTGTCCCTAGCTTCACGCCCTAGGAAAAGCCTACTTGGTCTTTATGTATTAGGTCATTGATAAGAGCGAGAATAAGAGATGTGATGAGACTCAACTCTAATCATCACATCTAAAGGACACCCTATATTCAATAGCAGAGACATAGCCAACCAATTTGCGGAATATTACTCTAATCTTTATAATTTACCTCCAGAACCTAGACCCCCTGGTCACAAAGGTCCTAGACAAAACATAATAGAGGAATTTTTAAAACAATACTCACCCAAACCAATCCACAAGCAGCAGGCCATGAATATAGACGGTCTGATAACTGAAGAGGAATTCTTGTCAGCTCTTAAGCAAATCAAATCAGGGAAAAGCCCAGGACCAGATGGCTTCTCGGCCTCATACTACAAATCCTTCCCAGAGATATTAGCCCAACCCTTCTTACGATCATTTAATCACTTAGCAAACAATGATTCACACCTACACAATCTACTTGAAGCCCATATCACAGTCGTTCCCAAACCTGATAAAGACCCAACCCAAATGCCCAGTTACCATCCCATATCCTTATTAAACACCGATCTAAAAATATTTGCCAAAATAATAGCTAATCATATTCTCCCTCTTATCAAAGACCAAGTAGGCTTTTCCTAGGGCGTGAAGCTAGGGACAACACGACCAAAGCGCTGAACATACAACATTGGCTAAACCAATCACAGGGATTCTTCCTATCACTGGATGCTGAGAAGGCATTCGATAGGTGTCTCATTCATGAGACACCTGGATGTTCGGATTCAGGTTTGGTCCGAACTTGATCCCTTTTGGGCACAAAAATGGCTGTAAAAAAGTCCTGGAAAGTGCTAGAGGGCTGCAAAAGGAAGAAAAGTGGGGGTAAGAGTAGGACAAGTGCCCTACAAAGAAATGGGGATAGGGAAATAACAATAATCTGTCCCTTACAGCACCAGCAGCATCCTCTCCCTAAACTAGCCTGAGAGCATATGACATGCAGCACTACGTGACTCCAGCTCATACAGAGGCTGGGTCACATGATGCACTGGCCAATCACAGCCATGCCATTAGTAGGCATGGCTGTGATGGCTTCTAAGGGCAAACCAGTGAAATGCTTGTAGATTGGCTGCCCTGCAGCTATTCAACAAGCTGGAAAAAAATACCAGAACCCAAACTTTTTTTCAAAAGTTTGGGTTCGGGTTGGGGTCCCGAACACCGCAAAGTTCGGTACGAACCCGAACTTTACAGTTCGGGTTCGCTCAACTCTAGTGATGATAGTTCGAATTGTGGAATTGGCTTTTTTTGTTTGCAGTGCTCTGGCTAGGTATTTCCCGCTCTTGTTGCTGTGTTCATAGAAAAGTTTTTGTGTAAGGGCAAAGTTTTTCCTGATTTTACGACCTAATTCTTCTGAGAGAAGGGTGCGTGTTTGGGTAAGCTCTAACAGAATGTGTGCGGCCTCCATTTTTTGGGGGGATTGTTCCATCTATTGTATTTTTTTGAGCAGTGCATCTATTTTGGCTTGCTTGGCTCATTTACGGGCTGTTGCCATAGAGATTAGAAGGCCTCTTATAACACATTTGTGTGTTTCCCATTGGGTAATGGGATTAATGTCAGGAGTGTCGTTGATTAGGAAGAAGTTAGATATACCTTTGTGAATGGTTTCAATGTTTTCTTGATTGGTTAGTAGAGAAGAATCGAGGCGCCATGTTTTGGTGTGGTTTGGAATATCAGGGAATGTGAGAGAGATAGTGATAGGGTGGTGATCTGATAGGACCATTGCTTCTATCGTTGCCTTTGTGAGCAGGGGTAAGTCTTTTTGTGTGATCCAGAAATAATCTATTCTTGAGTATTTTCTTGTGCGGCGTGGAATAGAATGTGTAGTCTTTCGTGTCCGAGTGGAGGGATCGCCAAGTATCATGTAAAAGTGTTTCTTGTAATTGTTTTTTGATCTGACGTAGAGCCCGGAATGGTAGGGAGGAGGTTTCGGTGGAAGTGTCTTCTAGGGGGTTTAGAGCTACATTGAAGTCCCCTTCCAGGATTACAATGCCTGTTTTAAATGTTGTTAATTCCATAATGACTTTCTTAAGAAGGTGACCTGGACTTTGTTTGGGCTATAGATATTAGCAACGGTTAAAGGTCTTCCCCATTATGTTCCTTTAATGAATAGGAAGTGCCCTTCCAGATCAGCTAGTGTGTCAGTTATCTCTAAGGGGAGATTTTTTGAAATAAGGGTTGAGACTCCGTTTGTCTTAGCTAGATTGTTTGTTGCATGAAACAACGTCCCTATTGTAGAGTTTAGGGATGTTGTTCGTTCTGAAGTGGGTCTCTTGGATTAAAATAATATCTGCTTTGAGTTTTTTCATATGTGTAAGGAGTTTATTTCTTTTTTCTGGTATGTTGAGTCCTTTAATGTTGAGTGAGAGCAGTTTAAGCAAAGCCATTATAATGGGGGGGGGGGTTGTTTCAAGTAACTGACCACTGAATGAGACCTGCTCTACAGTGAATTCCGTGGGTGTCGGGGTATGTCAACCTAGACTTGTTACTGTGTTGGGCGGTGGATAGTCAACTGTCAATGGCAGAGGCACTATATACTGGCTCAGTGACAGGGAGTGTGAAGGAGTCTAGGCAAGTTGCACATCCGCGGTTCATCTCTGTTGGATTTTCACCTGTGTACTTAAGTTTTAAGGGGAGGAGAATTTGAATTATAGAAGGTGTGGGGGGTGCGAGGGATGGGGGTTGTGTTGTGCTTAGATATGCAGGGTATTAAGATGTTTGTTTATCTGAGGTAGGCATCTACATCATGGTGTCAGAACACTCTAAGTTCCCTCTTTTTATGATAGTGTTAAGGCGAATGGAAGCAGCACTTACATTCTTTTATATGCAACAACATCACTACTCAGTGGGCAGTCTGAGAGTGATAGGTAAGTAAATAGTAACCTCCTTTAATCAAGACAGAAGTGGAGTAAACAAGTTTTAACAACATATATCTCCAGTTATGATGGACCATAAGAGGGCATGTGTATCTAGTATGATGAGGCTTAGAGACTTATTTAGGTATAGTTGTCTAATTTATTGAACAGAGTTTTGTGGATCTTAAAAATAAATGGTTTCAATACTTTTTTGTTTAGAAGAGTGAGGAGTGTGGTGTATGTCGTCTATAGATTGAACGGCTCTGACCCCATTATGGTGACATAACTGGAGAGCAAACATAAATAGGTAACTTATAAAACTGTATAAACTGTAAGTATAAGTAGAGATGACAATATTTTATATCAAACAGCTGAGGTAAAATGTCTCGAACCTGGTGAAACATTATCAAGAGTTGGAGCTCAGAGTCATAGCTTAAAACATTATCAGATAATAGTAGGAACTTGTAACTTATTTTAGGGTCACTTTACTCATTTACTCGTAGGGTGAGGAAGTCTCAGAGCTCATCTGTTCTGTTATTTAGCACCATATGAGTCTATGTTATAAGCTGAATCGGTGCTATATAACTTATGTGAATAGATATGTTTTAGTAGAAGTGTGCACTCATTAATCTGAGAACATTGTACCATTGTTTAAACATATATATGGTTACCCGTAACTCTTAGGTGGGCCATGAAGAATCATGGCTGACTTAGTTTTCCTCAGAGGGGTAATTTGTGTTCAAAAAAGGGTATACAAACCAGAAGGGAGGTTAAGAGTTTTCACACCTTAAAAGAGACTTACGGCTCCAGCATCTCTTCCTGTGATACAGAAGCCAGAACAGTGAAAAAACCCATATTACTTACATAAAGGGTGAGGTGCTGGTCCACCTAACGTTAGAGAGAACAACCTAATAGTCAGTTATGAGGGAGCCATGTATTATGGTCATTAGTCTTTTCTAGGCTTGTGATGCGCCAGAGAGGCTGGGACACTTCCTTCCCCTAGGGAGCGTCTGTTTGCTGTGGGGGGGGAGAGAGCAGATAGTCCTCGTCTTCTCTGAGATGAGGGAGCGTTGCTTTGTTGTTGATCTATGGGTTCCTCTGTGTGGGTCAGTTGAGGGCGTAGATCGTTGTACCAGTTAGGTAGATCTATTGGAGGGATATTCAATCTTTTGCAGAATAGTGGCAGATCTTCTGGTACCTTCAGAAGTGTGGGACGGCCAGGGGGGCCAGCTGATAGGCAGAAGGGGAATTTCCACCTGTATGGGATATTCCGCTCCCTAAGTATGTCCAGGAGCGGTCGGAGGTCTTTGCGCTGTTGTAGAGTTATCTGCGAGAGATCTTGGTAGAGTTTAATTTCATAACCTTGGTAGAGAATACGTCCTCTGGTTCTGGTTATGCGGAGAATGTCCTCTTTTAGCTGAATGTTTACTATGTGGCATATTACGTCTCTAGGAGGATCGTTCTGTCTGTCCCTAGGTCTTAGGGCTCTGTGGAATCTTTCCATTTCAATAGGTGTTTCTGGGGGTCTCCCTAATAGGTCGTTGAATATCTAAGTCTCACGTTGTGTCTGCGCCCTCTGTTCTCAAGATCTTCTAAATGACGGCGCATATCTATGATTTGCATGGTGTGTGAGTCAATGGGGCAGTTTACGGTTAGGATCTCAGTGTCATGTCGGGTTGTGGTCTCTTCAACTTCGTCTAGTCTGGTAACAATTTTATGGAAGTCAACTCTTAGGTCTGCAATTGCTGCAGAGAATGTATTTTTAATGTCAGCAGCGACAGAGTGCAAGTCTTTTAAACTTAAATCTTGAGTTTGGTCTTGTTGCTGTGAAGGACTTCCGGCTGAATGTTGTGTTCTTAGTCTGTTTGGGCTGAGACTGACATGTCTCATGTTTTTCTCTGCGAATTGTGACTCTGCCATGGTCTCTCGTGGACGGTACCGGAAAATGTCTGCGATAGGCACTGGAGAAGAGGATGGAGGGGATGCTCTAGGTGAGTGGGATCTTGCAGGTGGTTTGTCCCCTTTCTTTTTGCCCATCCCTGAGCAGCATTTCTTCTCTTAGGGCTGATAGATGGACCACGGTGTGCAAGAGGCCGGGGCTTAAGCCATCATCTTCCTGGAAGTATAGTGGCTAGTGTAAGTTTAAGCAGGCTGAGTTGGGTGGACCAAGATGGCCTCCGTTATTTTGCTTTGAGGAATCCCGGCTTTATATGTTGTGATACTATGTCACCTTCTATTCCAGGACCCTGGGGTATGGATATGAGGCAGGCGGGCGGGTTTGTTTATGTTGTTGGGCCTGTGGTGATCGTGTGCTCTCCGGAACTTTAGGCCGTGGCTTTCAAGATGGCGGCCGTATTAGGCCTCAGATAGCTGCGGATTGAGCTTTGGCCAAGATTTCTCCCTGGTGTTATGTTGGGTAAGTCCTGGTAGGTGGATGAGTGCCAGGGAGATGGGCTGAGTGTGGATGGTTTTCTAGGGATATGGTTCGGGCACAGAGGCCCTTGTTGCGTGTGGATGCTCTCCGCCGCGGCCTAATGTCGCTCCAGTGGTGGGCTTCCAAGAGGGACAATACTTGGCCCGGGTTGTAGGGGGAGATGCAGATGGGTGTTTAGGGTGAGTGTGGAGTCTCACCAAATAGGCTGGGGAACGGATTCCGTTGGATTAGGACCAATGTGAGCGGAGCTCCTCAATCGTGCCTCCGTTGCTGTCCACACCAGGCCATGCCCATGACTTTTAATAAACAGACACTTACCTGTCTCCCGGTACAGCGATGCGGCCGCTCGATGCTTTGCTCCTCTCCCCCTCCCCTCCGTGGCGCCGGCATTGTAAGTGTGGACGCCCGGCTATGGCTTCACAGTCAGTCACGCACTGCGCATGTGCAAGCTGCTCTGCGCGATCTGAATGGCCAGGCAATGTCACAGGTCCCAGAAGATTGCAGGGAGGGAGGGGAGAGAGGTGAAATTCCGCTTAGCGCCGCAGTGCCAGGAGAGGAAGTGGAAGCTGGGTACCTGTGAAAAGTAGGTACCCATTCCCCCCCCCCAAAAAATGACATGCCAATTGTGGCATGTCAGGGGGTCACCATCACTTAAAGCGGTTGTCTACCCAATTTTTGTACTATAATAAGGCTTACCTGTAGGTAAAATGAATATCCCCTAAACCTGTACGGTTTAGGAGATATTCCCTCTCTAAGCTGTTGTGGCGTTAGGGCACATGCGCCGTGTGTGTCCCTGCGCATGCGCCGTGTATGTCCCGGCAAAAGCCCGGCAATAGGGCCGGGCCTTACCAGAAAGCGCGGGAGTGACGCCTCGCGGCTCCAGCCAGTCACAGTGCCGGAACCATGTACCCGGAAGCAAGATCCGAGGGAAGATGTCCGCTCCCTCAGAGGGGACCGAGCTGCCCAGTCGGATCTTCGTTTCAAGGTAAGTTTTTTTTTTTTTTAAATGGGTAGACAACCGCTTTAAAGTGAAAGTTCCACTTTGGGAGGAACTCCGCTTTAAAGTGGTTAAGAAAGAAAAAATACTCTATCATTCTTAGTCCTTTGACACTTCTAACACATTCATAAAGAAACAAAAAAAAAAAAAAACAATGGTTAATATGGCTGGATTTGAATCTTGGAAATTAATTCAAACCAAACAAAAGCTTTCCAAGATCCAAGCTGCTCCTGGCAAGCATGTAGGTCTAGCTAAGTAGCATTATTTTAAAGAGAAAGAAAAATTGAGATCTGTTATTACCATATTAGTAGGGTAGAAATGTTCATGTGTGCTGTGCCAGTTAGATCATTGGTGCCAACAAAAGATGAGCTCATGCTATTTTAAAGTAAAAAACGTGAAACCCTTCAAGGACACAGACACTTTGCGCTGTTAAATAACAGGTGTTGTAATAGTAGTAAAAAAAAAACTTCCTGTGGAAATGGTCATTGTTAATTATGTAATGCACAGATAATCTTTCATATTCAACAAGTAGTCTAAACTTTCGCAGACACAATTGTGTATAAATCACTTCTTTCTATGCAGGGTCATTTTCTGGCTGCTCATAATTGCTGCCATATGCAAACAAAATGCCTTGTTGAAAAGCAGGAACACCGCATTTTGGATTGTGTTTGTGTGTTAGCTAATTGTAGTTAATCTTTTGATTTTAAGGATGAGATTTTGGTGAATGTGGAGTATATAGCTGGAGATGATTGTTTGGGACTTGAAGAGTAATTTCACAGCAGACTCAGCCATGACCTCATATGTCCCAAACATTTATTATTAAAGGAGTCTTTTCACAATACTTGCTCAGTTGACCGATGAAATAACATGAGCCTGTAAATGTCTGGATGCAATGAACTACAGTAATTCAATTTGGAAGCTGTCAGAGAAACAGGAAGTGAGGTGAAATCTCCCCAGTGGGGTCACAGACAGCAATAAAACTTGACAGAAGTACTTACTTAAAGCGGTAGTAACCCGCTGGACGGTTTTATTTTTTTGTACCCTGCAAGGTAATGTCATAATGTGCTAGTATGCATCGCATATGTAGCGATACCCCCCTAGACTCCTACTGATTACTCCACAGCCAGTCACAAGATATTTTCACACAGCCAGATGCATATTGCACACACTCTCCCACTTATCTTCAATGACCAGTCTAGGGGGAATTTGTTTTTATGTTTTATTTGGTGACGTTGGATAGAAAAGGGATTTAATAGGACACTCCAAATAAACTATTCACAGGTGAGGACAACTCCCTCAATAGAACTGTATAGCCAATCATCTGCAGAACCATAAAGCACCTGTATGGAATAAACAAGTCCCTTTGTAGCATAAGGAACTCAGTGAACCTTGCCTCTTCTAGACAATAGCCAGTGTCCCCTTTAGCTCATACACCCAGCATGCTGACTTCTAGGACCAAGAGAGGGATTTCTGCAACACACACAATCTCAGGGATCCCTTTAGGGGGTTGGTACTCACAAAATGCATTGCTGCCAACAGTCCCTATTTTCCAGAGAAATTGGCTTTTTTCCGGGGGATCTTTGCCAGCCGCAGCTCCCGGCTGTGAAGTGACATGGCCGTGGCCCGCAGTGGATCTCCATGCGGCTTGCTAGCAGGACTGTTCTGTGTGTACAGTGCAGAAGGTAGGGGCCTCCGACCTGGCTAATCAGCTGCTCTCTTTAGTACAAGCAGAGCAATTTGCTTGCACATGCATCCTATCCCCTCTGCACTGTACACGGAAGAGTCCTGCTAACTGCATGATGATCCCGCAGGTGACAGAGCTGCCATTCACCCCCTCCTGCTGGCACCAGGAGGATCATTAAGTTCCAGGTGAGGGCCCACTGGACGTTCTGATCTGGCACTATATACACCTCTAACTTGGCTCTTTATACAATCCTAACCTAGCACTTTATACAACTCTAACCTGACTCTTTATAAAACCCTAACCTGGCACTATATACAACCCTAACCTGGCACTATATACAACCCTAACCTGGCACTTTATATAACCCTAACCTGGCACTATATATAACCCTAACCTGGCACTATATACAACCCTAACCTGGCACTATATATAACCCTAACCTGGCACTATATACAACCCTAACCTGGCACTATATACAACCCTAACCTGGCACTATATACACCCCTAGCCTGACACTATATACAACCCTACACAACCCTAACCTGGCACTATATACAACCCTAACCTGGCACTATATACAACCATAACCTGGCACTATATACAACTTTAACCTGGCACTATATACACACCTAACCTGGCACTATATACAACCCTAACCTGGTACTATATACATCCCTAACCTGGCACTATATACACCCCTAACCTGGCACTACATACAACCTTAACCTGACACTATATACAACCCTAACCTGGCACTATATGCAACCCTAGCCTGGCCCTATATACACCGCTAACCTGGCTCTATATACAACCCTAACCTGGCACTATATACAACCCTAACCTGGCTCTATATACACCCATAACCTGGTTCTATATACAACCCTAATCTGCCACTATATACAACCCTATGCAACCCTAACCTGGCACTATATACAACCCTAATCTGGCACTTTATACAACTTTAACCTGGCACTATATACACACCTAACCTGGCACTATATACAACCCTAACCTGGCACTATATACAACCCTAACCTGGTACTATATACATCCCTAACCTGGCACTATATAAAACCCTATACAACCCTAACCTGGCACTATATACAACCCTAACCTGGCACTATATACAACTTTAACCTGTCACTATATACACACCTAACCTGGCACTATATACAACCCTAACCTGGCACTACATACAACCTTAACCTGACACTATATACAAGCCTAACCTGGCACTATATACAACCCTAGCCTGGCCCTATATACACCGCTAACCTGGCTCTATATACAACCCTAACCTGGCACTATATACAACCCTAACTTGGCTCTATATACACCCCTAACCTGGTTCTATATACAACCCTAACCTGGCACTATATACAACCCTAACCTGGCTCTATATACACCCCTAACCTGGCACTATACACACCCCTAACCTGGCACTATATACAACCCTAACCTGGCACTATATACAACCCTAACCTGGCTCTATATACAACCCTAACCTGGTTCTATATACACCCGTAACCAGGCACAATATACAACCCTAACCTGGCTCTATATACACCCCTAACCTGGCCCTATACACACCGCTAACCTGGCTCTATATACAACCCTAACCTGGCTCTATATATCACCTAGCCTGGCTCTATAGGTCACCTATCTCCACACACTCTCTGACCCTCTCCCTTTCTCTCTTTTTCTCCCTTTCTTTCTCTCTCCCTCTTCCTTCTCCCTCCATCCTTCTTTCATCTCAGACTCTGACCACACCCCTGTCAAACCACGCCCAATATTTAATTTATGTTGCGCCTATTTTTTTTTTGCTTCACATGCAACCTTTTCCTCACTAAGCCACACCTACAAATGAATGCCCCTCCCCCAATTAAAAGAGGCCCCCCCCACCCACATACAAAAAAGTGTCCCTATTAATGTTTTTCAAATGTTGGCAACTATGAAAATGTCCAGGGACAGCTGGACAAACAACACTCTATACCAGTGATACCAGACAGGATCTGTGGATAACCTCCCTCAGTCAGCTTGCACAGGAACCCTGGGTTGTAGCTTCAAGGTTTCAGGCGCTCAGGTCGACCACCTGAGGCCACATGGCAGCCTGTACAGGGGAGAGGCTACAGCCCCCTCCCCACCTGGACCTCTCTCACTAGAGATGGGCTGGACTGGACCATGAGCCCATGTGCTCTTCAGATTTAAATACAGGTACCCAGCATTCATTGGGGCACATCCCCTTCTAATTGGCCAGGGCTGTATATACATCCATGCTCTCAGCTGCTAAGTTTCCACCCATTGCCCAATATGTCTCATTACTATTGGACCGGTGTGACATCTCCAAGACAGCATGAGCAGCATCAGAGTACACTGAGCAGACTCTGTGAAACAATCACAGCTCTATGTTAAGCAGATAGCACCTGCATTTGCCTAGCTGTCTCCCTGTTAAGCAGAGAAACCCAAAAACTAGATATACTCACTAGCACCTACCTAGGAGGGCACTACACATACTAGCACATCATATTAAACTTACCCTAAAATGAAACCCCGAAATATCAGAGCTGCAGGCGTTCCCATCTTCATCCGTCTTCCTTCCAGGTTTAAGGACACTGACTGTGTGACTGGCAAGCATGCAGGAGCCACAGTTTACGACACAGGGCTCTGGAGGAATTGCCTGGGTGGCCGATCCTTCAGAGCGCATGTGCAGTAAACGTGAACCGTTAAGGAGATATTTACAGTACCTATAAGTAAGCCTTATTATAGGCTTACCTACAGGTAAAAGTCAGAGATGGGAGTTTACTCTCACTTTAATGTCTAATCAAAAATAGAAAATTAAAGTTTTCACTGGATCTGGGTATTAAAGTGACACTAAATAATATATCTATTTTTTTAACCAGTTCCTTACCGAGTCATTGTGAAATGACATCGGCAGGAACCCTTCGTCGATCCAGCCGACGTCATATGACGCCGGCTGCTTCTGCGATCGCGGATTGCTTGTGTCCCCCCAGATTGGGGTAAAGAGCCAATAGATTTGGCTCTTTACCACGTGACCGGCTGTGTCCAATCACAGCCGGTCACTAGCGACCTCCACGTGCACGCCGCTCGTGCGTGCCCCCGGGGGCGCACAGCACGGCGATTGGGGCTGAGGCTTGTCCCTCGGACAATGCCCAGCTCCGATCAGTGTAAAGAGCCAATGGAATTGGCTCTTTACCACGTGACCGGCTGTGTATAATCACAGCCGGTCACATGATGTAAACAAACCGCGGGAACGGGCTGTTACCGAGTTCTGCTGTTCTTGTGGTAACAACTTGTTACCCCCAGATGTACACACCAAACACAATGATCACCCCCCCTAATAAAGAGGACCTGTCACCACCCCATCAAAGTACCTGTCGCAGTCCATCAGAGTACCTGTCAACCGGCCATCAAAGTACCCAAGTACCTGTCACCTGTCCATCAAAGTACCTGTCACCTGTCCATCAAAGTACCCGAGTACCTGTCCATCAAAGTACCCGAGTACCTGTCACAGCCCATCAAAGTACCTGAGTACCTGTCACCTGCCCATCAGAGCACCCGAGTACCTGTCACCAACCCATCTGAGTGCCCAAGTACCCGTCACCATTCCATCTGAGTACCCGAGTACTTGTCACCAACCCATCTGAGTACCCAAGTACCTGTCACCTGCCCATCCGAGTACCCGAGTACCTGTCTCCAACCCATCTGAGTAACTGATTACCTATCTGCAGCCCATCAGAGTACCCAAGTACCTGTCACCAGCCCATCAAAGTACCCGAGTACCTGTCAACAGACCTTCAGCATACCTGAGTACCTTACACCTCCCCATCTGAGTACCCAAGTACCTGTCACCAGCCCATCCGAGTACCCGAGTACCTGTCACCAACCCATCTGAGTAACCGTTTACCTATCTGAGGCCCATCAGAGTACCCAAATACCTTTTACCAGTCCATCAGATTACCCGAGTACTTGTCTCCAGCCCATAAAAGTACCCGAGTACCTAAGAAAATATGTTTTCATTTTCTTTCCACGTTTTCCGAAGACTTGTGGAAAAAAATTAACCATACAAAAGACTCATAATGCCTCATAGAATATACGTTGGGATGTTTGCTTTCCAAAATGGGGTCATTTTGTGGGTAATTCCATTGTCCTGGTGCTGCAGGGCCTTCCAAAATGTAATAGGTGGTTAGGAAATCCTATGTGTAATTTATGCTTCTAGAACGCCTGACGGTGCTCCCTGCATGTTGGACCTCTCTGTGTGGCCAGGCTGTGTAAAGGTTTCACACATGTGGTATCGCCATACTCGGGGCGAGTAGCAGAATGTATTTTGGGGTGTAACTGGAAGTATGCATATGCTGTGTGTGAGAAATTGTTTTGACAATTTTGTGCAAAAAAAAAAAATTAATTTCTTACTTTTCCGAAGAATTGTGGGAAAAAAGTACATCTTCAAAAAACTCGCCATGCCTTATACTAAATACCTTGGAATGTCTACTTTTTAAAAAGGGGTCATTTGGGGGGTATTTGTACTTTCCTGGCATTTCAGGGCCTCAAGAAATGAGATAGGCCATCAGTACATCAGGTGTGATCACTTTTCAATGATTGGCACCATAGCTTGTAGACTCTATAACTTTCACACAGACCAAATAATATACACTTATTTGGGTTATTTTTACCAAAGATAAGTAGCAGTATAGGTTTTGGCCCAAAGTCATAAACAAAAATTACTTATTTGCAAAATTTTATCATAGAAACTAAAAAAAAGTGTTTTTTTTTTCAAACTTTTTGCAGTTTTTTCACTTATGTCGCAAAAAATAAAAATCCCACAGGTTATTAAATACCACCAAAAGAAAGCTCTATTTGTGTGAAAAAATGATACAAATTTTGTTTGGGTACAGTGTAGCATGAGAGAGTAATTGTCATTCAAAGTGTGAGAGCACTGAAAGCTGAAAATTGGTCTGGGCAGGAAGGGGATATACATGTCCTGTATTGAAGTGGTTAAGTAATGCATACACATCCATTACTTCATGGCCCTATAATCATTTTTACATGACATTGTTTCTTATTCTGTTTTTTTTCCTCCTTGTAACATCACCCTCATTTTCCCCCCCATCACGGATTACACACGCCCACAGCAACTAGCTAACCGCAACGCAGTCCCGTGACTGGGGGTATATGGGGGAATAAGGGGAAACTTGTCCTGAGCAGTAAGACTTTGCTGTACTTGCACAGCCCGCACTACCTTTGGCCACCACTAGAGGGAGACCACTCCAATCCAGCTGGCTGGCCACACACAGGCATATACGAATCTTACATACAATCTGGTGCACTCTAAAGCCCCATACACAGGCTGCGACGGTCGTATGAGAACCGTTGTACGACCGCTTGTTGTACGATCATCCGGCCGTTAGTACGGTCGTACAACAGAAGTTGGAAGAGCAGACTAGAAAACTTTGGTTGTACAACAAGTGGTCATGCGACTGTTGTAGCGTGTACATAGAAGTTGGTCCAACAAGTTGTATGTGCAAAAAAACGCATGCTCAGAAGTCAGGAACGCTCGGAAGTGTCCGTTCGTGTAAACCTACATTCCTAATTCACAAATCAAATGCACCTGAACTTCCTCTATATACGCTCCTAACACGTCACTATGTTCGGCTTGGTCGTACAATCACTTAGTGCACGTCAGTACGCGAGATACAACAGCCAACATACGATTTTGGCCGTTCGGTCGTATGACCGTTGCACCGCGTGTACGAGGCTTTAGGGTTGGGGGAGCAGTCTAGCAATTAGTACACACTTCTAGGGTTTCTCTAGCTAGACTGAAAGCTAAAACCCCGGTGCTAATCACTCTTCCCACTGTCCACACACCCACACCAGACCCGCAATAAATGATATCCTGCCACCACTCAACAGTTTGTCCGCAGTCTGGTCTGCTGGGCCACCACACACACACACACACACAGATCTCCACCTGGCAGCTCTGTTAGTTTACAATCTGCATGCAATCTGCCAACACGCAGAGCAATTGCATACCAATTGGCACGTAGCTTAGACCGAGTATTTAGGCACTAAAATACAACAATCTCTCTAGAGATATGAGTCCTAGTTTAGTACACAGAAGTCACTTGTTAATTTTAACATTTAATATCCTAAAAGTGGGCCGTGCATAAGAAATAGTAGTTACAAAAAATACAAAAAGATAAACAGAAAATATATACAATTGGCAATTCGCTATGAAAATAAAAGGGGATAAAAACAGAAATAAACTTTACCGCAGCTTATCCCTGGACAGAAATATGTCGGAAAACCATATGGAGACTCATCAGTTTAGAACTGACTTCGTGAGAGCACACCGTCCATATCTCAGGCTCCCCAAGTTATTGAAATATGGATGTGGGCTGGACGTTAGCCTCTGGCCAATCAACCCTGGGGGAATGATCCCATCCCAGCCCACAGGATGTTTCGTGTTCTGAAATGACTAACGTCAAATTGTGCCAGAATGGCGCTGATCACTGGGTTATGGATAGGTTTTCCAAAACCAGCGCATTGCTCCGATCGCGATAGTGCCAATCACAGTCTTCCTGCTGCAATCCAGCACCATCTAACAGTTTTGGTGATTTGCTAAGATCCTACACATGCTATAAATACGGATTGATATGTATTTGTAGCCCAACACATATACGATCAAAAGGAATTATTTTCATCTCTCTGCCATTAATATTTCAGTTTTTATGAGAGATAAAATGTATTCCTTATATCTGTTAGTTCTGACTAGAGTTGAGTCCATGTCCCGAACCCGAACGTTTGAAAAAAGTTCAGGTATTTTATCACGCATGTTGAATAGCTGCAGGGCAACCAATCAACAAGCGTTTCACTGGTTTTCCCTTGAAGCCATCACAGCCATGCCTACTAATGGCATGGCTGTGATTGGCCAGTGCATCATGTGACCCAGCCTCTATATGAGGCTGCAGTCACGGTGCTGCATGTCACATACTCTCAGGTTAGTGTAGGGAGAGGATGCTGTCGGCGCTGTGAGGGACAGATTGTGAGGGACAGATTGCAGATCTAATAACTAGGTAGAGATTACTACTACTGCTGTGAGGGACAGATTGCAGTGATAATAACTAGGTAGAGATTACTACTACTGCTTTGAGGAACAGATTGCAGATCTAATAACATCTCATCCTGCATTACAGAACGATCTCTCATCCTGCATTACAGAATGATCTGATTACAGAACGATCTGATACTGGACTAGGTAGAGATTACTACTGCTTTGAGGGATAGATTGCAGATCTAATAACATCTCCCATTTTTCTTCCTTTTGCAGCCCTCTAGCACTTTCCAGGACTTTTTAACAGCAATTTTTGTGCTGAAAAGTTCGGGTCCCCATTGACTTCAATGGGGTTCAGGGTCCGGGGTCAAGTTGGGGTAACGTTCGGTACTGAACCCGAACGTTTCCGCGAAGTTCGGCCGAATCCGCCAAAGCCGAACATCCAGGTTTTCGCTCAACTCTACTAGTGTGTTGTAAAACTCTGTAGAGGACAGTGGGATTTATACTGTATATGCTGGTTTGAAATTTAAATTGTTACTAAACCCATAACAGTAAAATGAGTCTGTATATGCAGAATAGTATACTTGCTACACTCACTCTGTAATTTAAGGGGTTAATCCTCTGGATTGTGTAAAAAGGCGGTTTGATCCTGTATGGCCAAATACTTCCTGCTTGCCCTGTCTACTATATTAGACTCTACTATACTATACTACATTAGAGCTGCACAATTAATCGTATTAAAATCACGATCTCGATCCACCCCCCCCTCGCGATCTCCATCAGGCATTACCGCGATTTTTAGTGCAGTTAATGGGGTCCGACTTGCGGGGCGACTCAGCGCAACTTGACTGTAATAAAAGTCAATGCAAGTCATCTGAAGTCTTTTCTAAGTCGGAGCGACCTGAGTCTCTGGGGAGACTGCCAAGTCTGGGCAGAGAGCCAAGTTCTGAGTCATGCTAATACAATGTTAATTACTTCAAAGGAATGCACTCTGAATGAACTCCATGTATAGAAGTTTAGTTTAACCATTTAAAGACTAAATCTTTTCTGCTGCTTGCAAATAAAAATCCATTGTTTTGTGCTAGAAAATGACTTGGAACCCCCAAACATTATATATATTTTTTTAGCAGAGACCCTAGAGAATAAGATGGCGGTTGTTGCAATACTTTATGTTACACAGTATTTGCGCAGCGGTCTTTCAAACGCAATTTTTTGGAAAAATGACCCTTTCAAAAAAACTAAACAGTGCTGTTAGCCCAATTTTTTTGTATATGTAAGATACGCCGCGAGAATCGTGAGAGAATCGTGATCTTTATTCTAAGCAAAAAAATTGTGATTCTCATTTTGGCCAGAATCGTGCAGCTCTATACTACATGCAGGCAGTGTGGAAACATTGCACATGCTCTGTTCCTGTTTCACATGGACACAAACTGCAGTGCATTTCTAGAGGCAGTGATTGTTTATTTGTGAACTGAGCATGTCATTGGCAAAGCACCAATCAGCTCTGGCCGGATTGTGGGTGAAGGGTCACTGATTGATGCAAAGGAAGGTTAATCATCAGAGAGTGAAATGTCTCCTCCTATATGAACACTGTGGAAGTCCTGGCTACTTGCAGTTTATCACCTGACTGCAATATACAGGTAAAAAAAGGGTATATAGCAGCAGTATTTTGATATAAAAAGATTTAGAAGCTGTGTGCACTGTGTGGAGGGGGTGAATTGTTTTTATATTGCTGGATTTAGTAACACTTTAATTTCATTGTATCATCTGAGGCTAATCACCCTCAGAAAAGTTCTGTGTTCTTAATGCTGAAGGCCCTAAAGTACATCTCCAAAACAAAGCACAAGAATATATTGAAACACATACACACACATTATTCTGGGATTAATTAAAAAATGTAATTTACTGACCAAATGAAATAACAAACCTAACATAAATTAAAAATAAAATACTTACATTTGGGAGGCAATCAGCTAATGTGGTTTATTGGAGTGAATATTGCTCATAAAAACAAAAATCAGCTTTATTTGACAACTTCTGTTTTTCATGAATCCATGCTGTCTATTGCTTAAAACATTGTTTTCTAGCAAAAACTCCTCTATGTGGTCTTTTAATAAACTCTGCTGCATGTTCCAATCTATAGAAGTTAAATTAACAGGTCTGTGGTTACTTGGTAAGGACTGTGTGTTGTGATAGAATCCTCATCCAAGCCCTTAAAGTGGAGTTCCACCCAAAAGAGGAAACTTGTTTGCCCCCCCCCCCCCCCCCCCCC